>JBBPCS010000480.1:4598508-4609882 GCA_037974645.1 Hollardia meadi | reverse complement strand
TATAGTATATAGATTTAAAGTGAAAAATAAGAATAAAAAGGATTGAAATGATCTGGAAAATGTATTAACATTAGAAATGTGTGATAAATATTCTCCAGACACTATGACCTTATTGTTACACATCTGAAACACAGAAAATCTAGACTCTCACAGTGTTGGAAAAGTGAGAAACATGCTCTCATAAAGGGTGACAGGACATAATTCATGATCAGCACAGTACAGCCTTAGACAAGGATCTGCCTCATCTCCCCTTTAAAGGATTTCAATATCCCATGCATGATTCAGGAAGCCATTATGTCATTTAAATGATGCCTCAAAACCCTCAGGACAACTGCATGAATTAGTGTGGTGCAGCCAGGATGTTCTAAAACTGTAAAGCAGTTTAAAGTTGTGCTTATAGAATGAACAAAATATTGTCAAACATCCAAGAGGAGCTGCACTGTGTTGTTCCACTGCACTGTAATGTATTTGCATCAGATGTCAGCCGTCTTTGGCTTTGAGAGGGTCTGAATGACTGGGGTAACTTCAGGACCTAATGCATCTGACCTCCTTTCACTAATGGAAACGGCCTTTTAGACTTACTCAAGGCTGAAATCACTTGTCCTCTCTATGCAATACATCTACCCAAAAACAGAGGCTACTCTGTGGCACACACATCGCTTGCAGGGGTTTTTTCTATGTGCGTGACCTCAGCCATTTCATAGAGCGAACTTGTTTGTTATGAATACAGATAGTCCTGGTTAATGGCTGTTACTGTCTAGGGAAGAAGCTTGCAAGTACAAACTTTGACACAAGTTGTGCATATACTTTTCTTTGATACAGTACACACTCGTGCAAAAAACCCACTTTGGATTCAGTGCGTCCTTGGCCTGTCATGTTCCATTTCTCTTCCCTCCACTCAGATCATTAAGGGGGAATTGATGTTGCCTGTTCATTATACAAGGGCTAAATGGAACCACAATGAAAATCTGCCACTCACTGTCAGTCATGATTGCATTATTCCATTACCACCCATCCGCATAAGGCTCTCAAGCCAAATCCTCAAATACAACCAATGGTGCTTTCCACTTCCTATTTCCTGCTTCCTATTTCTCACATGAATCTTTAATTAACCAATTAGTAACTTCTTATTTGCTGTTGTTCCAGCTTGTTGTGCCCTGCACCATTGAAAGATATTGTCTCAAAAACAGACATTAAATATACATGACCTTGTCAGGATGAGAGCTGGGATATATTATTTAGGGGAGAGAGGATATTACAGCTGTTCTCTCTGTGGGTCACGGCAAGAGGTTCATGATGGGAAAAACCACACGAGATGCACGTTGAAATTGAAACGCATCTCCTCTCATGTGTCTCAAATCAGTCTATGAAACATTTTGGGAAATATTTGCTTACTTGCTGAAAGTTAGATGAGACCATGCTTATTAAGTATTATTAAGCATGGTCTTTCTTTTCATTGTTATGCTGATGACACGCAGATCTACCTGCCAGTTAGAGCCACTGATCCTTGCATGCTGAGTTCTTTACATGAAAAATTCGATGTCACAGAATTTTTTGCAAGCAAGCAAAACAGAGATAGTTGTAATTGGTTCCCAGAAGTCAGCAAAACAAATTGTGTCATCTGCTGGTTCCCTGTTGGAACACATCAAGCCTGTTGCAAAGAATCTTGGCATTTGGTTTGACAGTAATTTAAAATTTGAGCAGCCCACAACAAAACTTGTACAGTCCTGTTTTTACCATTTTAGAAATATTTCCAAAATTCAACCTATTTTATCCTTCAAAGACACAGAGACTGTTCTACATGCCTTTGTTGCCTCTTGCCTTGACTACTGTAACAGCCTCTTCACCCTGCCTAAACCAAAAATCTATTAATCAGCTTCAGGTTGTTCAGAACTCAGCTGCCAGGCTTTTAACAAGATCCTGTAGAGAATTGACCACATTACACTTGTTTTTAGCTTCCTTGCATTGGCTCCCAGTATGTTTAAGAATTTATTTTAAGATCTTACTGTTGACTTTATGGCTGGTCAGTCTCCAAGTTATTTGTCTGAACTTTTAGTTGCATATGACCCAAAACGGAACCTGAGATCCTCAGGGAGAGGTCTTTTAGTTGTTCCTGAGGCACAGCTAAAATCTAGAGGTGATAGAGCATTTGTAGTTAAAGCCCTGAAGCTATGGAACGAGCTGCCTGAGGAAATCAGGTCAGCAGATACAGTGACCTCTTTTAAATCTTGTCTCAAAAAACTTTTACCAGAGAGCCTTCCCTGATTTTACTTGATTTTTATAGATTCTTCTTTGTTTTTATTTGTTTTATTTGCTTGATTTTATTGGCTGTACTTTGTTGGTTTTATTTGTTTTATTTGCTTGATTGACTGTCTTTTGCTGATTTTATTGTTTGCTCTTGTTGCTTACTCTATTGTTTTTTTAATCTCCTTATTATGTAAAGCACTTTGTAACATGGGTTTAGAAAAGTGCTATATAAATAACGGTTATTATTATTATTATAAAATCGAAACCACTCTCATGTCTATTTGTTAAATGTAAGGCTGGAGCCAGGAGATGGTTAGCTTAACTTTAAACTTCAATTGTTGTTGGCTACAAATTAAACAAAAAAGACACAATAGATTTTCGTTTTTTTAAAGCTAGCTAGCTGTTTTCCCTTGGTTCCATTCTTTATGCTAAGCTAAGCTAACGGTCTACTGGCTGTAGCTTCATATTTACTGTACAGACCTAAGAGTGGTATTGATTTTCTCATCCAACTCTCAGCCACAACGGGAGTAAGGATTATTCCTGAAATGTCAAACTGTTCCTTTAATGCCAAAGCACATCTGTCAATAACTGCAGGTTGTTGGCAGACATATAAAGCTAGCAGAGAGTGTAAATTTTATCTATTTATTCAGACATTAAAGCAGGAAACATTTACATCATTGACACTTTGGCAACAGAGACACGTGATTACCTGCGGTCCAAGTTTCAATCTCATGTTGTGTGATGTTGAGATTATCACAAGTTCAGGTTGTCCTCAGTTCACGTAAAAGCAACCACTCTAGTCTGTACTACTTAAAACGGAGCATCCTCGCATGTACCTCACAAGTTCTCAAGATTCTATGTCATGTCGTGATTTGCAAGATTTGCAGTAATATGTCAAAGCCCACACATCCTCTTGTCCCCTAAAGAGCACAAGTGAAGAATACTGAGTCAGTATATGAGTGTGCAACTGACGTCTCAATTATTCCCTGTACTGTAGTGCAGAGTCATCGCTTAGACAAGTTTTTTACCAACAGCCAAGATTGCTTTTGGGACAGGGATGCAATATGGTCCAGAGCAATCTATCCTTGTGTCAATATGTCAAAACACCATCTTTCCTTTTTATAATGCTGCTGATTGTTAGTGCAAAGCCTCTCTGACTGCACTCCATTTGTTTGATAGTACTGGGAGTCTGTCCCAATAAATAGTAGACTAGGTGGTACCATACATGATCTGTAATACATCGGTTTTATTTGGCATTGTACAGTTTTATATGTAGGATCTGCAGCTTAAAGGTTGATTTTAGGTCCACCACTGCCACATGACAGACACAAACGGAGATGCTCATTTTTGTTTCTGTACAACCACTCTCTCTGTGTTTTTAACAAATGTTTAAGTTAGTAACAAATCCTAAGAAAAGGTATGAAAAAAGAAGGTATATGAAATAAGAGAATTAAAATAAGATAAAACAGTGCATAATTATTATGATAACATGGTAATACAATTACAGACATTTTATTTTAATCTTGTAATTGTAAATTTTTTTTTTTTTTGCAGTAGTACAAATATAACACTCTCTTGACGTTTACCTGGAAATTCTGCCAGAACAACTAAAGCCCTTGGTTGGTTGGTTGGTTGGTTGGTTGGTTGGTTGGTTGGTTGGTTGGTTGGTTGGTTTGTTGGTTTGAATGATACATCCACGTGTTGCAAAACTTACCAGATGCCAAAACACTGCAAGTGGTTTGGCCCTTACAGCTCTGGAACATTGTCTTTCCAACAACTAGTTTCCCTCCCTTGCAATAATTGTCCATACAGTCATGTCCATGATTGGTCAGCGCATATTTTCTGTATGATGTTGCATTGTATTTCAACAAAAGTTGAGCCTGTTTCATTTGTTCAACCGGAGCCAACTGTTTCAGGTTCCCAGCTGTACAAAAGTAGTGGTCTCATCTCATTGTATTTTTTGCCCGTGTGAACATGACATTATCCAAATGTCACAAAGCAGTGCCACTGGAGCAGATGTTACCTGAGTGTCTTAATCAAAGGTGTTTCATTGGATTTAAGAAAGGGACAAGTGTCACCACTCTAGTCATCATGTTTTCATCCCACCTTAAGTCAAGCCTGCCACGGCAGAAAACACTCATTATCACTCATTATTTCTGCTGTGGTTGTGAAGCCAATCATTCATTCTCTCAGCACCTTCACTCCATCATAGAGAACCTAAAAATGTTACCATATTAAGGGCATTTATCTAGCTGTGAATGAGAGTAATTGCTCTTTAATTATAAACAGTATTTTTAATCGTGGAAGGCTGAAACTCCAGTCCAATCCACTAAAGCTTTATCCCTGAAGGCATCCATTCACACTGAAGTGATCAGACTTCTGATGAAGCACACATTATCTGTACAAGGATGTAGATGATTTATAAATAAGTGCCTCACATCTCTTACTTCATTCACAGAACTCACCTTCACATGGATCTTCAATGAGTACCCATCGTTTGTCATCCAGGACACAAGGCGATTTGTGTCTCAGAAGACAGGCAACCTCTACATCGCCAAAGTGGAACCATCTGATGTAGGCAACTACACCTGTGTAGTTACCAACACGGTCACCAAAAGCAGTGTTCAAGGACCACCAACTCCTCTAGTGCTGCGGGTTGATGGTATGAGAGCTTGACACTACTTATTATACAGAGTACAGAGGCAGAGGGATGAATTGTTTTTGTTTCAAAGTAGAAATTTGAGGCATTAGAACTTTCAAATTGCATTTGGAGTGACTTTAATTAGATACAGTCTGACAAGTTAACATCTTTTCAGAGGTGAAGGTTTCAGCTTGCCACCATCGATTTTGCCGGCAGCGGGCTAACTATTACCACCAAATTGAATCGTCTGTAGCTCATTTATGTCTGTGACTTGGCTTACAAAACAAAAACTTTTTGTCATTTTTAGGTGAGAGTGTTCACTATACTTTTATTCTCAAATAAAGAAAACACTGCATAGTGTTGTTATGAATTTTGGAAGGAGAGAAAGTAGACCGTGTGGTTCTCCTGCTTAATACAAGAACCCAGAATGGAGTCAGCCTCACAAGACAACAAGGAGCTGCATGATTTCATCCGAGTCTTGAAACAAGATCGGTTTGTAATTATGATTAGATGTTTGCTGATATGTAAACAACCTATAGAGAAGTAGAGTGTACCATATAGGAAAAAATTGCATTTTAAATCACAATCTTAATATGGCAATGGTCAGAAAAAACATAATTTGATATTTTCCCCTCAGCCCTTGGACACAGTATTGCTATACTGCTTACATAGTCATGACCTAACCTCTATATTTATTTAGTTTCTTTCTGACCTGTTCAAGCCTTGAGCTGAAAAAATTCCCTTGAGACATACATGGCATCATCTCTACATTTCTCTTTGTAACTGCAGGGGTGATGGGCGAATACGAGCCAAAGATCGAAGTGCAGTTCCCTGAAGTTGTCCCCGTTGCTAAGAGCTCAACCGTCAAACTAGAGTGTTTTGCACTTGGAAAGTACGTCCCACTGTGTATTAATAAACCACACTCATAGCTACACCATTAATTGTTTACTTGACCAATCAAAGCTGCATGGTAATGTGTGAAGACCCTTTGCAGTGATTTTGAGAGCAGAAGATTTCATATTTTAATGACTCCTTCTTGTGCTGTACACCCAGAATACACAGACCACACACCAGTTAATGTTTCAGATTAATTAAACATTGGCATGATTTATCTGTGTTTTGAGTATTGAGTAAGTGTTGTTGACCAAGCTAGATAAAACTATCTTCAGAATGAAGGTGTTTTTCATTTTGTGGCCTTGTTGCGTGTTATATTTTCATTACCTTTAGCCCAGTGCCAACTATCAGCTGGAGAAGAGTGGATGGAGCCTCTTTTGGCAGGAAGGTGGACATAAATAAAGCCAGCGGAGTTTTAGAGATCCCGTACTTCCAGCAGGAGGATGCGGGGGTATATGAATGCGTGGCTGAAAATAGCAGAGGAAGAAACTCGGTTAAAGGAAAGCTGTCTTTCTATGGTGAGTATGAGGATAGTTTTCACTGACTTTGATCTAAAACATACCTATATTCACACCTCTTGTCTTGGAAACAAAAAATGTTGTATGGCGTCTTCTTGAATATATTGTGTTCACTTATTGACTTTTGCCAAATCTTTTACCCAGTTATTCATAGCCTCAATGAGTCATCACTACTGATCCTGAATGAAAAGGAATAAAAGTGTAGCTTTTATGTGAGTCTCACAAAAACTTAAATTTGTTGTCATGTAACCTGTAGCTTTTATTAGAACCCATATATAACTGCATCATGTAATGGAATGTGGTAATAAATTAACTTATAGTATTACCAGTAGTTCACTTCTGACAAGCTCTTTATTGTGCCAGCAGCTATAGGGACACAGATTTATTCCACCTTTCAGGGAGATGTGATTTTTCCCTCAACAACAATGGACTTACAGCCCATATTCTGATAAAGCTTTTAATGGCCCTTGATGAAGGAGTTTTATGGTTTCTCTCTCCATTATTTTGCCGTTTATACATTGATGGTGTCTGCCCACAAGGCCCTGTAGGGATGTGCTTGACTGAAATCATCAAATCTAAATTATTCTTTCCTTTGAATGAGGATGCCTTTGATATGATAATACTTCTTTTTTTTTGCGGCACCTGTGGATAAGATGAAATGCTTACAGCACCTGTAGGTAGGCACAGCATTAAACATGCTTTGCTTTAAAGAGAGGGGCCTGTTGGTAGAGCAGTATAGCATCATAACACTGGGCCTTGAAGACACAGAGGTCCGTATTAAAATTGTAACGTTATGGTCATTCTGTAAGGAACAGTCTTGATATCATGTTGCATGGTCTCCGTTCATTTTCTGCTGTTGTTGTGTGGAAGTCCTGTTTCTCCTTATAAGATTTAAGTCCTGTCTCATCTCAAAGCTCTGCAGACTGGCCAGCCTCCAGGTGATAAAAATCTGTAATCTCATTTTAAACTCCCTTAGACAGGACCTTGTGAGACATTCATCAATTCTATAGAAGAATAGGAGAATCAATAGCTGGATGTGGTGCTTGCAACACCCAACCAATACGAGCACAGGAACAATAAGGAGTGGCCTCTCTTTCGATTTCCCACTTAATTGTCCTTCTGTAGTTCCAGGGGATTTATGAAATTAGATCATGGTTTAGCAGTTGACTGCATTTGAATGGGAGATCAGATTGACTAGAAACTGCTTCCATCATGTCTTCCCTTCCATTATGTTATCTCTGATGGCCTAATTCGTATTGCTAACAGGATGACATGAAGAATCTGTTTCTGTATAGTGAGTATTTTCAATTCAGTACCGCTCGCTCTTTTCCAGAGATATGTATTATGCAATTTGCTCTCATAGACAAAGCATAAAGACAGCTTTTTTTTTATATAACAAAATATCTCAGCTCTCATATGGGGCTGCCAAACACTTCCTCTCTTTAAGCTTTTTTAAAAAATATTACTTGAATCTTTACCAAGTAAAATGCACTTCAATTACTGCATGAAGCTCTGTTACTGATCATAGGAAATACAAAGAAAATTTATCAGCAAGAAATGCCTTCTCTAGTTTTAAACACGCTGTTGTTGTCTTTTCCCCTTCTAGACATTTTTTTTCTCTCACCTAATATTTTCATGATTTTTGCCTTCTAAATTGTCAGGAACATGGTTTCAAAAATCTGAATGTTTCGAACAGGATATGACAGTCAGCTACAAAACTTTGATTCTCTGCTGAGCTTCGCACGTCATGACTGATTTTAACAGATTCACATCTAACACTCAGCCACATTATGACCGAGTGATTGGAGAGATTTTGTATGGTTGAAGTCCCTGTGTGTGTATTTACCCTGCTAAAAAGTCCTTGACGAAGAATGAACTGCAGAAAGCTGTGACTGCACTGGAGATATAAGATAAAAGGCTATTTCAATGGAGAACATTTAATTTCATTCTCCTTACTTTTATTATTGCATTATCAAAGTAACACTGCTAAGCTTACAGACTGACTCGAGTCCATTGTTCCCCTTGACCCAGGAGTGGTGGGTGATTCATGAGGGCCATAAATCTTCTTACACTCTCGCCGGAGATAAGGTGCTAGTCATTTATGTGACTCCAGGACCCCCATCATAAATACAGAGGCATTTTTTCCATAGATTTCAGATGTTTCAAAAGACAAAAAGGGAATATAACCCGTGTTATTAACTGCAATCCTAAAAAAAGAATGACAACCTTAGTAATACGATCAGTAAACCTGATTCTTGTGAAAGATCTGCATCACTATAGTTAATTTAAGCTGGTTGTAGCCAATCCAATAGCTTTAATCTTTTCGCTTTTAACCTCACAGTGAATGATTTCAGCTCTTCACTGTTGATCATTTTTCAATTTAAGCTTATACTGTTGTTTTTGTTTATATATTTTTCAAGTAGAGGTTAGCTTTAGGTTAATTGGAAGTGGATTTATGATTTATACCCTTTGATGATCCCTTAATGAACTAATTGCCTGCTTGGTTGCTTCATTGATTTATTCAGAAACTGCTGCACACTAGTAAGCCTCAAGCATTTGTGTAGCATTAAAGTGTTCCTTCATGTGGTGTGTAACCTCACAGCTGCACCTCAATTGACTGAGAAGCCTCAGGATGTTCAGAACACCATTGATGACACTCTGGTGTGGGAATGCAAAGCAAGTGCCAAGCCCAAACCCTCATACCGCTGGCTGAAGAATGGAGAGCCGTTGGACCACATGGAGGTAAGGGAATTTTTGTAATTAGAGGCTTTTTATTTGCTTTAATAGCAAAAACCAAACTATGAACAACATGAACATGAGAATGTTCCACAGTCCCTCCACTATGCAACACTAACCCCCAGAAGCACAAAAATAAACAATGGATAATCAGTCAAGAGCATCTGCCCCCTTTCATTTAGCAGTGCTGAGAGTGGTTGGCTATTTGGTTCAATCATCAAATATTGACTGTATTTTCAAACCATAAACCAGCTCAAATTGTGGTTGTGCAAATCACCTGCTGACTCCAGCCCAAGGCCCAGTCTAACAAGCTTTTATTGAAATTGTCTTATTATTATTATTAGCAGAGTTGATATTATTTTCATTATAACAGCCCCTTGGCAGTTAAGTTAGTGAAGAAAAATGCAATTCAATGAGTTAAGATGAACGATGATAAGATTACAGTCGATTCAGAACCATCTTAGTTAAAGGATTAACTGTTTGTTTTTTTCATTTCATTTTTCTTAGAAGTAAATCGTGGTTCCAACTCATAGACTTGTACTTGGCAAGAACATGTCACTTTGAAATGGTTGTATTTTTCTTGGGACTAAATTTGGCATCAAAAGTGTGTGTGTGTATGTGTTGGGGGAGGGTATTTGTATGTGTTTTGTGAAGAAGCCAAAGTGCTGCCATTTTCTGCTGTTCATCAAGAGGGACTGTCGACAATTGAGTGCTCAATCTCTCTTATCTGCTTCTCTCAATTTTATCATTAAGTCTCTTTTCTCTGGGGAGGGTGAAAATGCCTCATCCAAAATGCATGTCACATTTAGGCATTTTGCCTTGCTTTATGTTATTGTGCTGGAGTGAGTGTGCTTTCTGCCTACAAAGAATGGATCCAGTGAATCACAGTCACTAAGTGTGTGGATTGAGTAATGAGCCCAAATCCAAACTGTTGGTGTTTTGTTGGACATGTCTTTAAAAGGGGCAGGTGGGTTTTAGTTTTCTGTAACTTGGAATGAGCGCTGAGATAATATCTGAAATCTGGGGCACTTTAATTAGAGAGCCGAATCACAATGCACATGCAGTAAAGAATATTACAGATTTTTGCACTCTAAATGGTTTGCCATTATGACACAAAAATAGATATGTACAAATCCTGTATGTGCAGCAAGTCAAATTTCAGTGCGTATAAATTGGCATCATTGTCATGATGTCAACCTTTCCTCACTCGTTTATTTGTGGCTGTCATTTTATTTGTTAATTTTGGAGTACTGACAAAGGTCACTTCCTCTGTTTGCCCCATATCCTTAACCACAGGAAACCCTTATCACTCCAACTGTGCAGCTCCACTATTGATTTGTAAATAACATTGTAGAAATTCCTTTGGTGGGTGGCCAAGGTAACATATTCTCCGTACATGTGGCTATATTAACGAGGTAGGGTGTTACCATTTTCAAAATGCCACCATCAACAGCAGCAACAGTAAATCAATTTCCAAACCCAAAGGTCAGCGATGTAGAGAAAGAGGGAGAAGGAGAGGAAGGCCAAGGGGGCCATTTGTTATTCCTCATTAGAATGGATCAGTCCTCCTCTTCCTCCCTCTCTCGCTTTATCTCAGCATCTCTGATGCTCTCTTTCTCTTTCTTAGCTCCCTTTCAAGCCTTTATCCTCCCACTTTTCCATCTCTCTCTCTCCACCGCATTTTGGGTCCCCTCCAAGGGATTTAAATGGCGCAGAGGAGGGCTGTCAATTCAAAATGTCACCCCGGTGAAACAAGGACCCACTCACGATTGTATTTTACCACTTCACCACCAGCTCGCCTTTTAGTTACATACATTAGTGTGTATGTGTGTTTTAGATTTCCCTGCCTTCGACCTCCAAAGCCAGGGACAAGCCTTCTGAGGAGTTACTGCTGTGGCACACGTGGCACAATGACTGAAATCAGGAATAGGATCATGACATCACCAGCATAAAAGAGAGCATCCAAGATTTGCCTTTTCACGGCACAACTTGAAACAGTGCTGTATCAGAGAAGAGTCAAGCATAATTAATGAGGGCCATAAAGCAGACGAATGCCACCATTTGTCTCCAGTGCTAAAGAGATTGTAATAGAGCCACCGCTGAGTCTCTGAGGGTTTTTAAACAGGGCAGTGGGTACAGAGCAGTGTAGTTTGGCTCCGACCCATGCACTTACACAGATCTCTTTCATCTCTTTCATCTTCCTGGTCCCTTGCACTGTGTACCCTAAAAGAAACCATCTATCATCTATTCAAAGTCACTATGCCTCTCTATCTCTCTCTCTCTCTATCTCTCTCTCTCTCTCTCTCTCTCTCTCTCTCTCTCTCTCTGTCTCTCTGTC
>JBBPCS010000480.1:4580440-4598408 GCA_037974645.1 Hollardia meadi | reverse complement strand
TCTCTCTCTCTCTCTCTCTCTCTCTCTCTCTCTCTCTCTCTCTCTCTCTCTCTCTCTCTCTGTCTCTCTGTCTCTCTGTCTCTCTGTCTCTGTCTGTCCCTCTCTCTGTCTCTCTCTTTTTCTTCCCTTGAACACACATATAAGCATCCAGTCCCGGCCAAAAACCCATTGAATTGTTGTGTTCCACTTGGAAACTGCTGCATCCATCCTCAACCAAGACCCCCTCTGGCAGTGGATTTAGCGCCAGGTCAGCCATGTTTCTTTTGTGTGACTGGACCTCAGAAAGAGCCCTATTTGAAGATCCTCAGCAGTGTCACTGACTGATGTTAAGGGACAGTCCTTGTCTTTTCAAGTGGCAGAGCTGTAATGATTCCAGACGACAGACATACTGGCGGCAGGACCCTCTAGACTACTTTGTCAGTGACATTAAAAGGTCCAGCTACACTCAATGGGAAAGATCAAGGGCAAGAACAACGAGTGCTGCCACACTTAAATTGACACAGCTATAAAAAGGGAGCAGAAAGAAGTGCCAAACCTTTTAAAGGTCAAAAGAAGTACTAAGAGAAGAACTTTGTTCAGGTGTTGTTATTGCTATCTCTACTCTGTGTAGGAGTCTTTAATTTATTTATTTTTTGTATTTTTAAACAAAGAGATTTTTTTTTTTTTTTTACTGCCACCTAATGATCCATTATAGTTGCAGGAGTACAAAATAGCCTACGTGCTGCAGCTTATCCCTAATTCTTCAGAGGTTTGATTTCAACCACCGTTTGATAATGTCTCAAGCAGAGGGGGTTTAAATCTAGTCAACGCGGGCCTATTGAGACCACAGAAAATTAGCAGTGTTTCAATTATCAAGCCCCCCGAGGACAGAAAAAATGTGGCTAAAGCTTGAATTAGATCAGGCAATTCATCAGAATGAACAGTTAACATCGTGGTACATAAACTGCCCATGTATAGCTTTAATTACCCACCTCAAAGTGGTTTTGCTCACACATTCTTGTCCACCAAGTATGTGATACAGTTAGGGCACTAATTGGACTGTTTATAAGCCTTCCTTTAAAAGAAATATCCCGTATTTCTAATATAAAATGAGTCCTGAAACAGAAGACACAACATATCATCCACAGAATTAGTGGTCAACAAAACAATTATGTTGCCCCTTGTTTAATGGTTGTTAACCATGAATGTCAGTCTAAATTAAGGTAAATGCTCCAGTTGCTGCTCCAAACAAGACATGTCAAAAGCACAAACAGGTCACATAATACCATTTTGTTGACCCATAATAAACAATAAAACAATCATGCTAGAAACGATTAAAAATGTAGTAAGCTAGGCACAGTCTAAACAGTAAAGAAACACAAATGCCTCACATCAAAAAAGCCATGGTAGTAATGTTGCTGTTTTGCTGAGTCTGGACCAGCATCACACAAGTCAGCCTGTGCGTCACCACTGTAATTGCTGTCATCACTTAAAAGGGTAAAAATGAACACTTATAAAAGCTTTAAGGTTGGATGTTCATTATATTGACATTAGTGTGAAATTGACAGGCTTTAAATAGACGTAAGAATTGATGGAATTAGTCGATTAACCATTAATTGATTAGGTGATCGAAAGAAAATTAGTTGCCAGCTATTTTGATAATCAATTAATAAATTCAGTTACTTTTAAAGCAAAAATGTCAAATATCTGCTGGTTCCAGCTCCTTAAATGTAAGAATTTGCTGCTTTTCTTTGTCATTTATGGTTGTAAATGAAGAGCCTTTGAGTTTAGAACTGTTGCTTCGACAGAAGAAGATCATAACTTTTTTTACATTCTATAAATTAAATGATTAATTGATTAATCATGAAAATAATCAGCATATTAATCGTTAATGACAATAATTGTTAGTGGCAGCCCTACATGTACCGTATATCAGAAAATCTTGAATCTAGAATGCTTATACTCCGTGTTCAGGCATCAGTCCTTTAAAGGATTAACATCAGATTCTTTTAAAGAATTATCCACTGAGGTCTCTCAGACAACATTTTAAGGGCCAGAATGACTCATGTGAGTCTGAGGCTAACCTGTTAGCATGCTGCTTGGCTGGAGGATTCCATCTTACTCTCTCAACAGAGGCTTATTAAACTGATCTCTTAGCTCCACTAACCAATATTTTTATATTAACAATGGATCAAACTTCAGGTAATGTGAAAGGGTGTACTGTAGTGACAAAACCACATAAAATTATTACCCACTGTACACCACATCCCCAGCAACAGCAGACAGACACAGTTAGTGACTAATCTGGAGACCCTGACCCGAAGAGCTAAAGAAGTGGTGAATATTGGAACTTGGTGGCAAGAAACACTTTAATGTGTCATGATATACTTTTTCTCTCTTTTTCTCCCTCTTCCCCCAAGTGTATAAGAAAATCAATGAATGCAGCTTCAAGCTGTAGCATGGACATGAGACAAAACAGGGACGCAATATCATGTTGATAACACTACTTGCATTAAATATTTATTAACCACGGGTTAGTATTTTAAGGAGCATACGACAGTCCCAACACAGACGAGGTCCTAATTGGATGTAAATTAGAGGCTCTGCTGGGGCACATTTTTGCACCAGAGGTATCCACTCAAGCCTTCCGCTGACTGTTGACCTTGTCTGAACCTGTTTAATGTTTGTTGTCAGGTTAGCACAGCATATTCCACTGTGACTCCAGTGTGTATATGCATGTGTGTTTGTGTATGTGCATGTCTTTAACAGGACAGGGTTCAGGCGAATAATGGAGTGCTGACAATCAGCAGCTTGAATCTGGCGGACATCGGCATGTACCAGTGTGTGGCAGAGAACAAGCATGGCCGAATCTTCACCAACGCTGAGCTCCGAGTCATCGGTAAGTTCAAACATGCAAGACTTTGTGAATTTCTGTATATACTTTCAATGAAGTTGTTCTCAAGCCGTCTCTTTAATCACTGTCAGATGGCACATGATACACACTTAAATTTGGCATTATGATTAATGTGCAAAAGCTGCCAAAATAAATATGATACCAGTCAGCCTGGTGGAGGTGCTATGATTAAAGTTCCACATTTGAGGCCATATCTCCTACACCCACAATCACATTGGCAGAACATTTGCTACTCATGTTTGCAATTTTGCCAGTTATTTAACCAAGATCATTTGACAGGAAGATTTCTCCCCTAATGCTCATTTTTATCATTGCTCTTTTTCTATTTTCTTGTGTGAACAATATTTAGCAAAAAAGGCTAAATAGCAGCTCTGAAGGATAAACTCAACCTCTCCCTTCTATTTAAATTAAGCAGAAAAAAATGACATTCGTTTCTGTTTTTTGCCTCTGTGTTGAGGCAAGAACAGTTCTTTCGGCAGTAATTTGCCTCCAAGTGCACCCTGGCTTTGCTCTCATTATCAAGTGACCATATTGGATGCTGGTCAGCCCCAAGCTGAGGAAGTAGACATGACTGGTTTGTTGGGGGATGAACAGAAGAGCAGGGAATAAGAGCAACACTTTGTTTTGTGGGTCATATGTAATATTGCTTAAGTAAATAGAATAATCTCCTGATTGTCTTTTCCACCTAGCACTACTGTGTTTAGTATTATAAGATTTAATCTTACATTTTTCTTTGCTAATTTCAAAACCATTGTGATGACCATATTGACTGTGATGGAAGGGAGCCATGTCCATTGACTCACTGTTTCTTGGAAAATTAATTGTATTTCACTCATCTATTGTCATTATACTACTATCAATTAATATATTGTATATAAAATCTAGTTTTGATGTACATATAACTCTTTCACTATATCTCTATCTCAAGTGTCCTTAATAACTGTAGAACCAATATAATTAAGAAAGATGAACTTAATATCAGTTTATAGAACTGATTCAGGAAGTTGAACATAAAAGCAAACGTTAACACACAGCATGCAGGTTTACAATTAAAGGCAGTTAGCCGTCTGGCTAGTACAGGTAACATTACAGGTACAGGTAACATTTAAGGCTATGCTGTAACTATCTGGGCAAGAAGAGTTGTGAATTGAGTCTGTATGTCCCTCAATTCATTTAGGCATTTGCTTCTACATACATGGTTTACTGTTTTAGAAATTAAGTGCAAATGTGATTTTCCTTGCAAACTGTATTTGAGGTATTTTATATAAGCAGGTAATGAAAAAAAACCTTTGTCTTATATCATTGTAAAAGCACTCACAGCACTTGGCTGTCAGTGTTTGACACAATAACATTAGCGACAGAAGTAATAATAAGGTATTAGGAGTCTGTCAAAGCCATTTAATTTCCTGACACAGCAGCTGTAAATGCTTGTGTTTAGAAAGACACATACTGTAACTCTGATTGAGTGACTGCACCTATTCCCAGAGCCTCTAAACAGTTTTGAATGACTGTACTGTGGGTGTGTAGGTCTGAAATAGGTCAGTGAGTGTAGTTGGGGAAAACCTGATAAAAGCAAGTTTAGACTTAACCTCACGAAGTGTTATAAAACCACACTGGCGAATACTGCACTGATGTTCATGATTTATTAAATGTGTTTCTCCTGTTCTGGAGAAGTCAAGGGCATTTTTTTTAGACCAAAACATCTGCACTTTGCACCTCTTTGTTAAAGCATAACCTTGCAATATTTATACAATAAATCCTAATTTAGAGAATGCAACTTTACAAACACAACAGTTACTGCAGAGAGTGGCGATTTCTAGCCTTTTAGGTTAGCCATACCTGGCAAATGGCTTTTACAGTTTGGGCTGCAGCTAACAATTCAGTTGATTCTTGATTAATCAGACAATTCTTTTACTGATTAATGTGCTGATTGCTGAATAATTTTGTCTATAAGATATAGGAAAATTGTCAAAAATGCCTGTCATGAGCCAAAACTGAAATCTTAGGCAGAAGTCCAAAATACAAAGATATGAAATTTTTTTGGGGGGGAATGAAGCAATTCCTGCCATCCTGTCATTTAAGAGGGCTGATTTAGCAAATGTTTAGCCTTCTATCAATGAATGATAATTAATAAAATGAATTATAATGTGCCTTTTTTTTTAGCGATTGACTAATCATATCGTTGACTAATCCATGAATCATCCATCATGAAATAAAATACTAGACCTGAACTCTATGTATAGTTTTAGCATTACTGTTACTGACAGTGTTATGTATGCTCTTCTAATTTTATCCCTTTATATGCCATCATTATTACATATTGATTTATATCTGAATCCTTACATCTAATATGCAGTAGGGAAAAGAATAACTCAAAAATAATACATGATAGGATCTGTTTAGATTTTACATTGCTACATTCATTCAATATACATGAGGATAAAGAGATTTTATTGAAACTATAACTTCTCCAACTCTGGATTGGAGATATGAACTCATAAATCCATGCATTATGAAAAGACAAGAATCTGTTGTGTTGATGGAGGAAACGCTGGTATTTCACACTTAAGGGTCAAGAAAAAACTGTGAGGTGCGATGTGTGTATGAATACATGTGTTTCATTGTGTGTATTGTTGTCTGTGCATGTACATGCATAGACTCATTGGCAGGCGTGCAGCCATGTCACTGGCGCCAGGCTGCGTGTTCACTTTGAAGAGCTTTTTGCTGTGTCAGTGTGCATACAAAACAGCCCCAGACGACGGCGCCTTAGTAATTAAGGCTTAAAGGAGCAGCAACGAAGCCTCCCTCTCATTATACATTCTCTTATTTTTGTTTCAGAGACCCACAGCTTAATTCTTAATGCATAATGTTCTCCGAAGGAAAATTAATGGAATTGGAAAACCTACTTTTTTTTCTTTTTCTTTTTCTTTTTCTTTTTTTTTTTTTACAAATAAGATGTTTTCTTATAATTGATGTACCATGTCTGTTCTCTTGCATTTATGTGTGCATATCAGTCTGTCTGTGTGTGTGCAAACAATGCGTGTAGAAAGAAAACGACATGAGAGCTAATGGATGGTGTGACCTGCATTTTTATAGGATGCTCCTCTGCTCTCATTTCCTCAATAGCTCTACCTCCTTTGCCTCCTTCTTCTGTCTCCTTCACAATACTTACTGTATCCCTTTCTTCCCCTCTTCCTGTCAGCCATCGCCCCAGACTTCTCCCAGAACTTGTTGAAGGCCCAGACTCTGGCCCGACAGGGTGGCGATGTTCTGATTGAATGCAAGCCCAGGATGTCTCCTCGGGGTGTAATTTCTTGGAGGAAGGGGAAGGAAGCCTTGAGAGAGAGCTACAGGTACTGAGTTTCTTCGTGTGGAGCAGTATGCACAGTGTGTATAGGACCATTGCTTAGTTTGTCTGCTTTACTTGCAAGATAGTATTTCATCAACTTGTTATTTTATTTTTCCCTACTTGATATTCATGGTGACAAACTGCAAAGCACAGAACCACAGTCTGACACAATACAATTTGAATTGCATAACACGTTCTGCACTCCACCACTTTCCCTCTGCTATCTACATTTCTTCCCTGAACTCCATTGTACTTTGCTCTCCTGGCTGTGCTCGAAGCCAGTTTCTGCACTGTTTACTTGAAGTAATTGGCCGTTCATAGACTGCGGCACTTGGATCGATGTACTGATCCATCAGCTCATTAGCAGCATGTAAGGCCTGGGGGGGTCATTAGACCACAAGGCAGACGGTGATCCAGGCTACCATCAATACAAGGAAGAAGCAGGTCAAATACTCGAAAGGACTGATCAATGGCTAGCCGCTGAACAATATGCATTCTTGTGTGATAGTGGTGGTGACACCAGGGGAACTAGCTGGACACCTTGTTTTATTAGAAATCGGGTTAAGTGCAGGTCAATGCAATACCTCTGTGTGCTGGAGAATGGAAGAAAAAGTAAGAAAGAGATGTCAATCAGACAAGAGAAACCAGTTTCTCCCTGAAGATGTGATGCTGTAGTCAGTGACTGATCAGGATTCATATTGTTTTTTTCTTACATGGCAGCAATCAGGGAGATAGACAGATATGGTAAAAGGCAGCTTCAAACAACATGGCCTTCATATCATTTGCCTTTTGAAGTGAAGCCGACATCATGTCTTCTTTGTTTTAAATACACAGTCATCCGTATAAACAGGCAATCCCAGGAAGGTCTTCATCCTCTGAAATGTCACCATTTGTTGATATTTGCAGTGTTGCAGTTCTCACAAGCTCGAAACATTCAAGATTACATTAAAAGACACCCTGATGTGCTGTTACGCTTTTAATTGCTGTTCTGTCAGGAAATTACTGAACAAATGTGTCATTGTATAAAACACAGCACAGGCTACACAAATACTTAATGATGAATTTCCTCTTTCTGTTTGATAACATCTTTATTCCGCGCTGGAATGTACCAGCAGGAGGGAAAGCACACCTGCTGGCACATGTGGTGATGTGGTGGGGGTCCATATTTCTCATTTGATATGGGATTAATTTTTCAACTGGTTCAGCAGCTTTTTCCACAACCAAACTCTGGGATATCCATCCTCACCACAGTGTGAGTGCAGCGGATTTAGTCATGTCTCACCTCCCCATGTTAGACAGAATGTTGGGGGATCTAAAAGTGCGATCTGATTGTTGGTATTGATGCCAGGCCGAGACATCTTGGTTAGGAGAGCAACGTTTGATTTGAGGGTGAGCAGCAGAATCAGCATCAAGATTATGTATTGCAAAATAAAACCAAATGCTGGACCCAGCCTGCAGATTTATCATCCTCTTAAGTATTGAAAGGAAAATCTATCCACTGCAACGTACAGTACAACACCCATAAAGGCGAGATTCCCCATTTGAGATTTAACATTACAACCTTACGCTGAAGTAGGTGAGCTGCATACAAGATGTTAGGCTTTGACATTAGTGCAGCATTTCTCGCTAACATATTCCCCTGTTCCTAACTTGTTAGTATTTAGTTCCCTCCATATTGAAATGGGGCCGCTACCAATGCTATTACAGCTGTGGCACAACACTAATCCACCCCACTGGCTCAACTAAAATACCCATAATTCCTTCTAATCTTCCTGGGATAATGTTTTCAAGGATCTGGAGCAGGGGAGAACAAATCAACTAAAAACAAGGCGGGATCTGATTAGTTATTGAAATAATGCTGTTATGTTACCCATATCAGCTCATATCCCAGGCATGTATAACAAGATAGCTTTAAAACACAGTTGCTGTGCACTTACGCCGTGGGGACCGTGAGGTTAACCATAATGTGCTTATACCTTAATTTAACTTTACTGCTGACCACTGCCAGCAATTGCAAAACAGATACTGGTAGCTCTTAAGAATATTAACTTTAGATTGAACCACTGTGCTTAAGATTGTTTCACTAAATGATATACGTATATATATATATATATATATATATATATATATATATATTGCTTCAAAATGTAATGTGATTCAATTTCTAATTCTGCAACCAGAACGGTAAGAGCTTTCTGGATGTGGTGCCACTACAGAATGTGAATTTGCTGGGGATTAAAAATAAGCAGTACAAAAGAATACTGCAAGTTCCTAGTAATATACTGAGTTAATTATGCAATTATTCTTTAGTGGTTAAAATTATGTTTTTCATTTACAGCCTCTTAGTTTTTTGTTACACCGTGGAGAGGCTTTTAGATTACAGACAGTAGCTCACTTCAACACAGGCCAATAAGGTTGAGGTAAAGTGCCTGTTTACTACACCACACTGCTCAAGTTTTATGTACCCCACAAATTTCCCCAATACCTTAATTGCTTCAGGGCAACCTTTGAGAGAAAAGGGAACAAAGTGGAAGCATTTCAGACAGCTAATGCTTCTTGCATCTTCATCTTTCACTGTTCCTTTGTAGCTTTGGTGAGCAGGTAGCTCGACATAGACTACTACACAGTTTAATGGCAAGTCTTATCCCTGCGACATCTCATATTCATAACTCTTTGTTATAGTCCATTACAAAGGAAGCCCTCAGTTCAGTTAGGAGAATATATCCCCGGCTCCACAGGGAATTGGCACTGCAGAAGAGGCTAATGTATTTTAATTCTTCCAGCCTTTAAGGCGCTACAGGTCATTTCTGATCATTTTGTGAGGTCCAGGCTGCCTTCAAGGGATCTTTTGAAAGGAGTGTTCAAAATCTTCTTTCAAACCTGTTACATTTGAAACACCAGCTCAACCTCATAACACTGTTGTGCCGTTTAGAAGATAACATGGTAGCATCTACTGAGGATTTGCAGGACAAGGCAATTATCAATGCCATTTATTTCTCTTGGTTCAGGTTCTTGGTCAGGAAATTGGTCTAAAACCACAGTTGAATCAAAGACTGGTAAGAAAAAAACTGATTGATGAAACATGGTTTTATTGATTGACAAAATTAACTGTAGATAGATTTTCTACTCAAGTTAAAGGAGGTAAAGCTGTAGAATTGTGTGCATTAAATCCATAAAATAATAATAATAATAATAATAATAGACTTTATTTGTATAGCACTTTTTAAAAGAAGGTTACAAAGTGCTTCACAAAAAATGAAAGCAAAACCAGCAGATGAAGAAACAGCAGATAAAAAAGTAAATAAAACAAGGTTCATAAAACATTGGTACAAGATTGGAATAATAAAACCTGGTAACTTGTGTTAAGAATTCATTAACGCCTTCCCAAAAAAGATGGTTTTACGGGAGGATTTAAAAGATGCTAATGATGCAGCCGCTTTGATCTCAATTGGCAGAGTGTTCCACAGTCTGGGGGCTCTGACTGTAAAGGTCTGAGATCTTGGAACAACCAGCAGTGCTGCATCCACCGATCTTAAAGAATGCCCAGGCACATAGGGGGTCAATAAATCTGTAAGGTCATTTGGGGCTAGGCCATTTATAGCTTTGAAAGTGAGGAGTAAAATTTTAAAATCAATGCCAAATAAAACAGGTAGCCAGTGTAAGTTAGCAAGGACAGGAGTGATTTGCTCACGTTTCTTGATGGCAGTTAAAATTCATGCATTCCTGATTTTGGAAATTTTATTTAAATGTAAATAAAACATTTCTCCCATCAGCACTGGATTTTTACCCAGTGAAGTTTTCTTTCTTTGACAAACTCTTGAAGACAAAATTCCCAACTCATGGCAAATGATCACGAACATCCTCCTTTTGTCAGTCAAGCCACGGCTTTAGAATGCAAGTCTAACAACTGTTTCACATCATTAACATATTAATATTTCACACCTGAGGCTAATTGGTCGCTGTTTGTTTTCAATAACTCTAATAACACCAAGCTAAATTCATTATTAGTTCAACTAGCAGTGGCTGTCCTGTTAGCTCGAGAGAATGCATTTTTAACAGTGTGATATTTTATTGATCCCTGTGGGGAATTTTTCATCATGCCAGCCCCCTCCAGGGAGATCAGAGCTAGTAGAGACTCAGTGTTGCTTCAGGACATCTCAGCAAGGGGGATTCTTGACTGAAGAATGGACTCCTGGCCTGCCTTTATTATTATTTTTATTCTCTAGAGAGATCTACAACAGATATAAGGTGATGATCGGGAAGAGTAATTGACCCTTAATTGACTTTGTTGTTTTCTCCAGTGTGTTGTCAGGGCACTGCTGCAAGTACACAATGTACTTTAGTTTTCTACATAACTGTCTTTTAAGTGATTACCTACAGTAATTATAGAGATGAGAGGAGAGAGAGCAAGGAAAATGTATTTTCTAAACCAGCTGACATGCTTTGATAACAGGAAAGACAAAAGGATCAATCATGAAGAGTATTAAAAATAAATGATTCTGTGATACATTAAAACAAGTTAATATAAGTCAGATCTGATTATTTTTTGATGAAATAAGCTTTTGAAATGAATTGCATTGTCTTCACACTGAACACGTGAATAAATCCTTTCAGCTGTGCAGCATGTGGACAGTTTTTCACCAAAGCAAGGGAATGCTGTTTTGGCAGTGTGGACAAAAAGAATCAATCAAGCCCCTTATTTTTTTTTATTATGTAACTCAATCACCTGTGACCTTGTCATTCATTTCGCTTATCTGAAGTGTTCGGTTGTCCCAGGTGTGTACGGAGCTCACCAAACAAGTTTCTCACTTAGATGTTTTAAAAAAATTTTTTTATCATCTATCCTTGACTCTACTCAAAGTGCACTAAAAATTAGGCAAAATGAATGCCATTATGCATATTTCCATGTAAGCTCTTTGTGCACATGTTTTCTGTAAACACTATATTCAAGGCCTTGTTGACACTGACAGGCTTTTAAGGACTCAACCCCCTGCAAAGCTTTTCAATGCTCATGAGATGATTTCTAAAGTTTAGTTTTTCAGCTTTAAAAATGTCTCATGTTACTCTGCCAGCACTTAAAATGACAACAACAAAAAAAAGTAGTTCATGATTTTTAGTGAAATGCACAAATGATAATGCTGTGATTGTTTGAGTAGGATATGAGCGTAGTGGGTGAAATGGGAAAAAGGGAGCCCATGGATGAATTTAATTGCTTCTGTTAGACGAAAACAGATAAAGTAACTCTGCAATATGAACTGATAGACTGAAAGCGCTCTATTGAGCAGGGCTTTGTTGCTGATTTCTCTTTCATATTTGGCTTTATGTCACTAAATCACCTTGTTGACTGGTGAAGTATCAGCAGTACACTCTCTGTCAGAGGAAATCTGTCAGGCTTGAGTGATGATGCCAACAGATGCAATGAGACTCTTTGTTATTTGGATTTAGCTGGTGCAATCTGTCATAGAGGTTCAAGCTTCCTTTTATTATCTCACAAGGCAGGTCGAATTGGTTTCTGCTGGGGAAATTTCACTGAAATATACACAAACTCCATTGGATTAAATCCAATATCTGGTTGGGTTGCAAGTTGCTGTTTGCACTCTTACCGTTTACTTATAAAAGCACTTGTCCAGGTTAAAACTGAACAGCTGCAGAGCTCTTAGCAGTAATTGAATATCTTTATGTATGAACCTAACAATAGAGAGAACTAAATGATCTTGGTGCTGCTTTAGAAATTAGGATTTAATTGATTATTATTTAGGGCACTGGACTCTGTTAAACGCGTTTTTGCCTCCCTTCTTAACTTAACTTAACCTATTTAAGGTGAGATGTCTTAACCATCATCTTTCACTGTATGTAAGGTGCTGGATTAACTTTGTGAAAAATAATACCTTAGATGCATTACTAAAGCAAATGTGACAACTAAAGTCTCTTAGGCAACATCCAAGTTATATGGAGAGTCATGTTTGTATTGACTTTTAATGTATTTGTCTGCTGGAGCAATATTTCAAACATACAGTATGAGTAAATCTTTATCATTCAGTTATTTGGAATCCCTTTAATGTAATCTCCTTTAACTCAAAATGAGACTTTCATCCCATTAAGTGATCTTGTGCTGTTCTTATTAACTCAGTGCTGTGAAATCAAACTGTAACTCTTCACACTGAGCTACTCCTTCTGTCACGCTCCTTCTGAAATGCTTTAGGACATCACTTGCTCATTTGGAATAGTTTTTTTTAATGCACTTTGAATGTATATATGAAATGATGGCCTTGCAAGCATCCACAAGTAGAGATTTTGGTTTAATTTTATTAACTCATCACTGATGCACTGTCAATTGATATGACCCACAGGGTTACTGTGTTGGATAATGGAAGCCTACGGATTTTCAATGTCACTAAAATGGATGCTGGACTTTACACGTGTGTCGCCAGAAACCAGTTTGGAGTAGCGAGCAGTGCTGGCAGCCTTTTGGTTAAAGGTAAGATATTATTTTCCTTACTTTGCTTCATCATCAGCCCTGATTTTCTGCAAATGGCAGCTAGATATTGTTTCTTTATGTTTTATTTCATGCCCATTAGCTGTGCTTCCTTTGTCAACAACTGCTCCTACATTGTATATACAGAAAATAAAACACTAAAACAGTTTGACAACATGTATTATTGAAAACATTAAAAGCTTGTTTGTCATGTATTTTAGGAATGAGATTGATATTTATTTGTTTAAACCTTATATTTAATTTTGCATTTAAAGATCATGCCTCTTGCAGGGTTTGTCATCCAGCCTTTGTAATACACTAACATGTTATTTATGGTTGTTAGTATTTTGGAGTAACATAAAACAAATGATCTGGCAGTCCGCTCAAGAGCTGTGACATATAACCGACGAGTGCTACATCTAAAATTAACCAACCCTGACCCTAATTGCACTCTTGATAAACAAACAGTGAAGCAGCGTTGCTATAAAGACTATTCTCTTCTTACCTGACGGATACAACGTCCAATTAGTTGATTGGCAGTGACTGCAGGAAGCGAGACGTAGGGCTTATTGCATTTATGCTGTGCTTCAATGTTTAATTCATACTTTTTTGCACGGTGGCTCATAGCCATGCTCGATTTGTTTAAGATTTCAGCCCATTTAAATCACACACTTCTACAGTGCAATGAATTTTCTAGGTCTTTCTAAAGAGCAGAGTCAACAACACTGCTCTATTAAAATGCCTTTTGGTGATTCCTCTTCACAAGTTTTTTGAATTGCAAATAGACTTGCATAGAAGCCCAATTTTGCTTTCTTTTCTCCCCCACAGTCTCTTTACATGTACAAATGGAGCTGTTATACAGTGCACTGTATAACAGCTCCTTTAACCTGTAGCTACCATTATGTTACTTGCTTTTGCCTACAGGTCAGTATATCAATAATTGTAAACATTAAAAGGAAACATTACTGAGAATGAATAAATACCTTTACCATTGGTCAGGGCTGCACTCTGGAAATATATATTTCAATTATTTGATTCATTGTTTAGTCTTTAAAATGTCATAACAGTTTGTCTTAATTAATCTTCACATTTCTTTTTGTGTTTATGCAACATGCTTTCAGTTCAGAACCCAAATATGTTTAATTTTTAATGATGTGAAACAGACAAAAACAGGAAGTCCTCAAATTTGGAAAAATGGGAAGCAATAAATGTTCCAATGTCTTTGTAAATGATTGATTGACAAAATTATAAAATGTTCGAGTAGGAAAATTGTTAACATTTCCTGTCAATTGAAAATGAATCAACTAATCGTGTCACTTTAATACAATTTAAGGCAATTACTTTACTTCGTTTGTAGCGAAACTGTGAATGTTGAACCCTGCACCAGGACTATGCTGCTGGTCTTCAAGATTCAGAACACAGTTTGCTTTCTATCCTCCTATTGACTTAATTTCACTTCATTCATTCAAGTTTCACTTTCTCTGAATGCGGATATTCAGGAATAACAGCACATCCAAGCAATATCTATGAATTTAAATCCAGCATATATCAATATATACAACTCTCTTTCTGGTTGTTTGAAAAATACTGTCATTCCATAGGATTATAGAATGAGTACTGCCATGTGCAGAGCACACTTAAGGGAATGAGGGGGCCAATTTGTGATTTTCCTTCCAGCCATAACAGGAAATGAGTGTGACAGCTTTGCAAACAGAAGCAGAAAGTTTTGCCCCTCTCACTTTGCATCTGGTGCCAAACTTTTCTAAGATTCACCTGGTTTACACTGCCCTGACCAGTCTGTTCTCCTTAGGGAGTGCAAGAAAAACAAGCTAGCTTGTTTTGACAGAGCCAAATATAGACCTTTACGCCCCCTGACATGCTGCATTGGCTTGCCTGTCCATTAGATGCTTATGACATGCATGCATAATTCACAGTGGACCGGTGTATGGGCCTCTCAGCCTGCGCTATATCCTCTGCTGCTGTTGAATGAGACACCCAGCCGAGACGGACCAAAGATTATGTTGATGCGCACCACGCTGAGAATGGAAAAATAATGGCTTTTTGTCTCAGCACAAACAGAGCCAAATTACAGGCACAGGTCTGACCTGCCATAATGGTTGATGTTTTCCTTTTGTTTGTTTAAATTACTCAAAAATAATTCAGTTTGTTTGGTTAACATCTGGGGCAGGGTTTGACGGAGGACAGGATTTCTTTTTGAGTATGGTATGTTGTTGCAATTATTTCTCAATTTTCAGGGGTACACTGAAATAAAAAAAAAATAGCTGAAAGAAGTGTATTACTATATCTGCAGCAGACATTCTGGTCAGTCTGGAAAAGGTATATCTACTTTAATAAAAGAGGACAGCCACTCTGAAGATATGTTGCTCCCTGTTTACAGAGCCGACTTTGATCACCAGTCCAGCCGGTCATCTGGACGTGACCGTGGGTGAGAGCATCGTGCTGCCCTGCCAGGTGTCTCATGACCCCACGCTGGACCTCAAGTTTACCTGGTTCTTTAATGAACAGCTCATCCACTTTGGAAGCCACTGGGCATATTTTGAAAAAGTTGGTGGGGTAAGTGCAATAATGCCTTTAGATCTTCTGTGTCACTGTGTCTTCAGGTCAAGAGCTGAAGGAAATATGATATATTGCAGCCTAGAAGTTGCACATGAACATCCCCTTCAGATCACAGTGTGCCTCAAATCATACACACACAAGTCTCCAAGTTGAGTCAATTCAATTATCTTTGAAATCACGACCTTTGAACACAATGGCAGAACTACAGAATACAATTGAAGCACCAGAATTTTTTGGAAGAAATAAAAACCTCCTACATCCTCCTGCATTTCCACTTGAACATGGTGACCTTATTTTTTTTATGACTTTATCACTTACAATAGCTTCCAGAATCTGAAGAAAATAGTTACATGCTCTTTGTAATACTCAGAGCATATTTTGCTACATACTTAAACAAATATACAGTAGTTTAACATGACTCATAAGGAAATTAACTATTATTATAGCTATTCTCTCAAAGCAAAGTATTAAATTCTTGTTTATGATGAATCACACATCTTTTTTGACTGAACAAGAGGGCTGCATCGTTGCTTGTTCTGCTTGTTAATAACACTTCCATTGACAAAAGCAGCAACCAAAGAATCCATTATGCAATGCTCGGCCATGCATTACATTTGATCATCTAACATTAAACACTGAAATATTTTTCTCTTTTAATTAGGAAAAGCAATTATGAGGTCTTGGCTTTTTTATCACCTCGTTTTTTGCATTCGGCATGATCATTAACAATAACACTATTACACTACACTATAATTGTGTGTAGCCCTTGGTTCATTTAAACAATTGACTCCTATGCACTGAACCCCTACTGACATGTTGTAGTAGAGAAATTATAAACATAATAAAAGTGGATGGTCATGTTACTTAAACTTTCCTGATCTATATTAGACATGTTTTTTCACTATTGAAAGAGTCTGTTGTGAAGAACAATGAAGCATGAATTTAACATACAAAACTGTGAGTCATTGTCTTATACATGTGTTTAAAACCATGTGAAAAATTATTGCTGTATTTTAATATTTCCATGGTGAGCGATCTGTGATGTATTCCATCACCAGTTATATTATTTAATGATGGCAGGGAGTTTCAAAGAGTGAATGACTTGCAGTAACTTAATTTTTATCTTTATATAATGTCCCTGATTATATATCAAAGTAATTATTGAGTCACAGTCACATACTTTTATAGATTAGAAATCAACTTAACATTAGCTCTAACTTTAAAGTTCAAAGCTAACAACGCATTTGGAATTGAGTGGTTGTCTGTACAGTAAATGGAATCAGAGTGAATAAAAGGGATAGAGCTGAAAGAAGCTTTTCAAACGTACTTGTAAATTATTCTGAAAACTTTCACTGAGTCATTTAGTGCGTCCCTGAACTTGTGATGTACCTTTCTCTTCCATAATGTAATGTAAGAGAAATCACTTTGGCATTGCACTTTTTTCTGTAGTCCTTTTACTTCATTTTGAGCTTTAAAATTCTGCCATGTTACTGTTTTATCACACCTTTCGATCTTTTTTTTGTTTTTTGTTTTTTCCCCCTGAACTTCTGCCCTGCCAGCGTTCGGCTGGTGACATCATGATCCGGAACATTCAACTGAGGCATGCTGGGAAATATACATGTGCCGTTCAGACTAAGGTGGACAGTGTGTCTATTGCCACTGATGTGGTAGTCAGAGGTAAGGATGTTCCTCACAACAAATGTTTTAAAAAAAATCTAATGTTTCAGTTAGATTTTTTGCTCTGGTTTATGAGGTCATGAGGTAGCAACGGAGTGTACAAACATTGCCACTGTAGCTATATCATAGCTGATACGCATCAAAATGTAACTACACATCAAGGCTATAGCAGCTATGGAAGATACCAGAAAGAGAAAGCCTCAATTATCTTCTATTTTAATCTTTTTTTAGTGACACATTAAGCAATTTCTACTAGAACCCCTCTGCGAGCCTTAATACCACAGTGACAATAATATTCTCCTATTCAATAGCAAAACTAACCTTTCCATTACCAATCTCTATCACAATGTGAATGAGTTCTGAAATGAATCTGAAATGAATAATGAAAACACGATACAGTCTTGACAATGTGTGTCACATCCATATGATTCCCATGTTGGAGGCACAGTTTATGGGACCACAATGCACTGTTAAGCAGATGTACAGTGAGTATCCTTATCCTTTCAGGTCCCCCTGGCCCCCCTGTGGACTGTCAGGTGACCGAGGTGACAGAGACCACTGCCTCTGTGTCTTGGGGACCTGGGATGGACAACTACAGCCCCATCCTCAGTTACACCATCCAGGCCAGGACGCCCTTCTTTCTCGGGTGGCAAGCTGTTACCACTGGTAGGTTGGTTTCATTCATTAACGGATAAATATGGATGATGCGTCTCCACCTCCACTTCCTCCCACTGTACAAAAATCAAGCCAAAATATCCCAGATAGGAGCGCTGCCACCTTGAGCTGAGCCAGAGTCTCCGCAGTAGTGATTGGGCAGTTGAGGCGACCGAGTTCCCACCCTTACCCCTGCCCATTTAATCGCGAGCAGGGCTCAGCTGTCAATCATGACATTTCAGCCCCCTTTATATAGCATTGAATTACAGCACCATAGCTCCTGCATTACATCATTAGCTTGCCTGGGGAAGCTAAGCAGGTTTGGCTGTGGTAGCCCTTGGAT
>JBBPCS010000480.1:4550660-4580340 GCA_037974645.1 Hollardia meadi | reverse complement strand
TCTGTGGTCAATAAAGATCCCATCGGCACTCTTCGCAAGAGTAGGGGTGTTACCCCGGTGCCCTGGCTAAATTCCCACCCTCCCATCATGGCCACCTAATCATCCCTCCTTACTTAATTGGCTCCTTCAGTCCTCTACTCTCCACCGAGATAGCTGGTGAGCGTTCTGGCACTTACTGGCTGCCATGCATCACCCAGGTGGGTGCTACACATCGGTGGTGGATGAGTCGAGTCCTGCCCCCCGATATGTGGAGCGCTTTGAGTGCCTTGAAAAGCGCTATATAAATCAAATGAATTATTACTAATTAAAACCTTTAAATAAAAACTTAAACGTTAAAAGGTTTGAGAAAAATTAACACTTTAACATACATCAGCGTGATAAGAATCTAAAATGACAGAAACCATCTTTGGGAAAAATGTATTTTTTATTACATTTTTAGTATTATTTTAGTTTGGCCCATGTCCTATCTGCTAACATGGAGGAGGCAGGCTTTATGACCTATACTGCAGCCAGCCACCAGAGGGAGGTTGGGATGTTGTGGCTTCACTTTTGGGGAGCTCTTGTTTGTCCATATGTAAAGTAAGTAGTTTCATCCGACGGACTGAGTGTAGGTTGTGTGAGCATCATGTTTACTGAGTTGGTAAAAAAGAGGTGGAGGGTATCCTTTTCAAACACCACACATGAAATGACAGTAAATAACACATCACCAGCATGGCTAATTTTCAGTGGCAGATCTCACAGGGCTTTCATGAAAGATTATTTCTGTGATGTCTCTCAGTTCCTGAGCTGCTTGCGGGGAAGCAGCTGTCAGCCACTGTCATTGACTTGAGTCCCTGGGTGGAGTACGAGTTCAGAGTCCTGGCATCCAACAACATTGGAACAGGAGAGCCCAGCAAACCCTCCAAAAAGGCTCGCACCAAAGAAATGCGTACGTATCAGAAGGTCCTGACATTTCCTTTCCTGCCAACAATGACACAATTTGTTTGCAAACTATGCGCATTACATGTAGAGCGATCCTACTGCAGGACAGCAGTGAGATCCCTTCAAAGAACTTAATTGTACCAGCACCACTTGCACGACACACAACTTGTGAATGAACTTAATGCAAAACAAATACATTGATGCCCTGCAGCTTCAGTCCAATAGTTACGTTGAATTTAAGAAAGGTCTATCTCTTGAAAATGTTAGACATTCCAACATCTCTGTCCACATAAGGATGCGCAAAATAATTCTCCATATATTCATTTTAAATTTCAGATACATTTATATTCGAACAGGTACTAACACTGTGCTTGATCTGCTAGTTCCTAGGGTAACTCCAGCCAGAGTGAATGGTGGTGGTGGAGGACGTTCAGAGCTGGTCATCACTTGGGAGGTAAACTTGTATTTACATGCATTAAATTTTTGTTTAAGGAAATGGATGTCATTGTACTGTATTTTCTCTTCATGTGCTGGATTTTAATCCAGTTGTAACATATAAATATGAAATGAATAATGAAATGATATAAACCTGTTAAACTGATCAAACATAACAGTAATGAAATATTGACATGGACACTTAATGCTGGTATAACCTTGGTTTCTGTATTGTCTAAGATTTCGGGCTTCACTAAGAACAGTAATTTCTTTTAATGTGAAATTGTAACATGAAGTAAAAAAACAAACTTTACAGCTCTGTATAGATAGTTTTGTCTTATTTCTACCAGTGTAAAAGCGCTAAACCCGACAGTTCATGCAAGGCTTGCAAGTACAGTACCACCCTCAGCACTGTTCCTCTCAGTGCCCTAATCTCTGCATAGCTGCATTTCTTTTGGGTATTAATATCTTTAATATCAGTCATTATGAGTCATCCCTCTGAGTCATCTCATACCTCCTTAGCCTGTTCCTGAGGAGCTGCAGAGTGGTCCGGGCTTTGGCTATGTGGTAGCTTTCCGCCCACTTGGGGCACCGGGCTGGATGCAGGCTGCCGTCACTTCCCCGGATGCCTCCAGATATGTCTTCAAGAATGAAAGCATCCCTCCCTTTTCCCCTTACCAAGTCAAAGTCGGGGTTTACAACAACAAAGGAGAAGGCCCTTTTAGTCCAGTGACCACCATCTACTCAGCCGAGGAAGGTGTGTACTATTCCAACTATAGAGCAAATCATTTGTTCACTTAACTCTGGGTATGTACAACACTAACATCGTGCCAGTGATCACACATTGCAACAGCAGATCAGATTAGTCCTTTTTTTTTAAAGATTTTAATTCAAGTTTGGTTTAGATTTTGTAATTGTCATTTTATACACAGACTGCTGCAAAACCATACACAAACAACAAGTGGAGCAACACTGAAGTTGTTCAGTGTAGCATATAAGTCTAAGATCCTGTTTCCAAACCCCTTGAAAGGCTGTGATAGCATGTTTTCTCAAACAGTTTCTTTCTGAAAGATAATTAGTATCCCCCCCCCCCCCCAATTTTATTTATTGTAAAGAAACTTGCCCTTGTAAACACGCACATGTACATGAAAATCTAAGTATTTAAAGGACTTTTGGGGCAATGAGGTGATTCAGAAGAGTGCAAAACTCCTTTAGTTATTTAACAGCAATATTTTCTGTGGTTGATACATGTACTGTATATGTTGTAAAGATAATCATAAAGAAGATAGATGTGTTTAGATGAGTGCCTTTCCATTATAATCTGTTTCTTTAATGGTAAAGCGCAGTCCTTATTTATAAAATGTATTTGTGATAAATCTGCTGCAGACACCACTGCTGGGGATCGTAGTCTCTGTAAAACCACCAAGTAAAGTTATCATATCACACTTTTGAGTGATATGAAATCCACTGAAAAACACATTTTTCCAGGTCTTTCCATTGGAGCACTTACGCCTCCTCACAAGGTGGTATAGATAGATTGGATGGAGCTGGAGTATATTCAATAATTCAGCCTGTAAATGTGGGTGTAGTGAATCTGTGTCTTCCTCCTTGTCCTGACTATACTGCGTGCCTTTCAGAACCCAGCAGAGCTCCAGGGAGGCTGAGGGCGAGGAGTGTATCAGCGTCAGAGGTAGAGGTCACCTGGAAGCCACTGGCCTGGAGCAACAGCCGCAGACGCATCCTTGGCTATGAGGTCGACCCAACACATGCCCACACAACTTGTACAATTGTACAAATATTGTACAAATAGAGTGGACAGCTAGTGAACAATGCAATGACCTTTTTATATTATTGTCCATATAGTTATTCATTCATTCATGAAGTAAAGTTGGCATGAATCCTAGAAGGCTTCATGCCAACAGAGTGAAGCTTTAAGTTTAAGCTTTAAATAAGTAAACAAAATCAGACCAAAGCTGACAAAGTATAATCTGTGTTTTGCTGTGTGGTTTTAGCTGCAGTACTGGGGTGAGAGGCAGAAGCAAGACACAGCCAGTGTGATCAGGACGGTGGGGAATAAAACTTCAGTACTCATCAGGGATCTGGAGGGCAGCAGTACCTATTACATGTCCCTGCAGGCCTATAACAGCGCTGGAGTGGGTCCACAGAGCAACATAGTCAATGTCACAACCAAAAAACCACGTAAGGGCTTTTAATGTAATGTCGGGACTGACTGTGACTTTTTGTGCATTGTTTTCCTTTTGTTTATTTTTTCCTCTGGCTAAAGGTGCATGGTCCCTTTAGTAGGCTATATATTTCATTTCACCAATTAGAGTGAAAGTAGGAAATATTTACTACACAAGAGCTCCTTAAAAGGTACCATGTGGAGGTTTCCTATTTAACAACTGTATTGGATTGGATATATGGATTGGGTGCCCTAATGGCCGAATACTAAAGATGCTACCACATAAACTGCAATGTTCACAGGTCAATTCCTGGCACAGTTGGACTGCAAGCGATACCCTCCCTCTGTGTCTTAAGTTTCTGCACTGACTGTCCAAATAAAACCCAAAACACTACAAAATAATCTGTAAAAAACATTATTTTCACATTCTAAAGGCCTTAACAAGTGTTCAAGGTATTTTCTCGCATTCCTTTTTTGTTTGTTTTACATATTTTGATTCCTGAATTGTTAACATCCATGTTTCCGTTGTGGTGAAATCTTGTTCTTCCCTCCTTTTTGTGGGAACATTTGGTTTCTCAGTGTCTTACCAACATAAATAGTGTGAAACAGAGGGATGTCATATAGCCCTCATGGTATATCTTTGGTGTAAATGTCAGTTTAATTTATGGTCACACCTGGCAATTTGATATGCAGGCTTAGCTGCAAAAGTAAGAGATGTTTCCTGGTGAGAGATGGCCCATAAGCATCAGTTAATTCCTTCTTATTATGCTTCCATGCCGGTGACAGCCGTGGCTGGAGGCATTATGTGTCAGGGTTTGTGCCAGAAACACTAGGAAGCGGGAGGTGTGGACCCAAGTGCAGACATTGCAGGTTCAGTTCAAATATCTTTATTAATATCCAAGGACACAAAGGCTTACAGGGTGTTGAGACAGGCGAGGGTCAAAACCTGGTAATCAGTCCAAACACAAGCAAACAAATCCAACAGGGCAGAGGCAAAAATCCAAAAACAGCCAAAGTCCAGAAAACAGCAAGGCAAAACTCAAAACACTGGAAAACACTAAAGGAAAACACTAGGACGACGGCACACCAAGGAACATGACAAACTCACAGAGACAAGGGGAACACACAGACTTCAATACACAAGGAAGGAAGGTTAACAAGACACAGCTGAATCTAATCAGGGCGGGGCAGACAATCACAGTGGAGGGAAAAGGAGAAAGTGTAAAGCAGGACAAGACACAAGAGGAGAAAACCTAAATAAAACAGGAAATAACAAAGTAGAACCTCAAAACAATAACACAGGAAGTAAACACAGGAGAAATATACTAGAAACTCACCATAACACAGGAAATGACACACATAAACTGAAACCATTATGTTTTCGAGTTGTTCGTCCGTCAAAGATATCTCAGGAACACCTTGAGGGAATTTCTTCAAATTTGGCACAAATGTTCACCTGGACCCAAGGATGACCTGATGAGATTTTCATAATCAGAGGTCAAAGGTCAAGGTCACTGTGACTTATTAAACAAATTTTTATTCATAACTCAGGAATTCATACGCTAATTATGACAAAATTTCACACAAATGTCAAACACTTTTCTGGACATTATTCAACACCATAAGGTAGAAACAGAAGGGGAGATTATATTGTATAGATCTTCTGTGCTGCCGGATTGTAGATGTGTGTGAGGCATCCATGAATTAGAATTTGGAGCTTCTTTGCAGCAACATCCATATTTGAAGCATTGTAGTCCACCACAAGCTCATTCGTTTTGCTGAAATTGAGCTTCGGGTGATTGTTGTTGCACCATGTGACGACACTCTCTTTCAGTCACTACATATATTATATGAGTCTGGACAGACATGGATGGAAATTGCAACTTGTTTGGTGCGCAGAAGCATACAACCGCAAGGCGGTAATTATAGTTGCGTGCCAGTAAACATAAACAAAATGTGTGTCCTTTGTGGGTGCTTGCAGAGCATAGAATGCAAACTAAACAGGGGCCAACTGATCAATGCTCCATGTACCCTGACTGATTTGTAGCATCTCATGTTCATATAGGCTAATATAAATTAATATCACAGTTATAATACATCTGTTACACACTTATATGTCGCTCTCCCCAACCACCCCCCTCAACGTCCAAACATACTGTTCTCACTCCTACTCACATACTCCTCGAGTCACCATTCACTCCTAATGGTAGGATTTAAGAAATGTCCTTCATGCTGAGTTGGTTCTGGACTTCACTGTTTATTGACTGCGTTGCTTGTTATTTTTCCTCCTCTTCCTCTCCTACTTCCCTCTTCGTCCTTACAGCGCCCAGTCAAGCCCCGGACAAAATTATGTGGAACACTTCCAACTCCAAGGTCATCCTAAGGTGGGACCAGGTACACGCTCTGGAGAATGAGTCAGAAGTCACAGGATATAAGGTAAAAAAGTGAGAGTTTTACACTTGAGAGTGTTGGAACTGCAAATCTGATGAGTGAATGGTTTTATAGATTGCAACATCACAGAGAATGACAGACTTGGTCCATATGAGTATGCTGTTTTTTGTTTATTTGTTTTGTTTGTTTTTTAACTGCACTCCTATTTAATACACTGATTTTGCTAATAAGTAAGAAGTAGAGTGAACTGCATTTAACTCAAATCGCCAAAAAGATACTTCTGTCAGGATCACTATAGTCAAAGAAACTTGCACTGAACTTTGCATTGAGTTATATTTGGCTCTGTTCTGGGAGCTCCCTGCCCTTCCACGTGCCTTCATGGAAAGGCTAAGCAGCAAATACCCCCCTGAGTACAGAACAGAGCAGGCATCAATGACAACAGAAATGACATTGATTAAGTCAGACACAACATAAAAAGGAGGAGCTGGGGTGGAGGTGGGTTGCAAAGCAGCTTGCAGAGGAAGCAGGAAGAGTAGGCAGGTCAAAGCAGCTTAAATAGTGCGCCCTGTATGAGATTTGCCAATTGAATGCATAGAAGAGAATCAGCTGAGCCATCAGCTGATGTGGGCTGGCTTTAAGAGCAGCTGATTTAGCTGAGATTGTGAGCTGAGCTCGACTTCCGTGGCCTACCAGAACTAATGCAATGCTCAATATTTGAAAAACTCAACAGCAATGTCTCTTTCCAGAAATCATGATGTGGTTACTCAAGATAATGCAGACTTTGTTGTGAGTTTCATGTAGTAACGATTTTCTTTCTACAAATCTACACCTACACCATTTAGCTCAGTCAGATAGCCTCTTGTCCATGAGTAGATGCATGCTTACTTATGCACTGTTACATGGTTGGATGTACTTTGGTAGAAAAAAAATATCTCTACATCCAATATCTCCAAACCTCAGCAATTCACACAAAACAATCTAGATGGATAAATAGCACTATAGATAAGAGGGAAAATATGTGTTTTTGATTTTGGGATGAATTGTAATTTATTTCATGCTGAAGCTGTGGTGATGGGATGCGTAGTTGCATTTTAATACATTTTGAAGTCCTCCACAAATTACATGCTTTCCTTAAAATAACAATCGACTTGTAATCCTACCACCCACATCCCAATATTTTTAGCCACATAATGTCTGCTGCACACAAACATCTACGACTTTTTGGATTGTTGCTCAAGGGGGAGTCATACAGCATAGTAAAACGGCCGTGTGCATCCACAGCTGCAGAAACAAGCTGCAGCTGAAAAATCGATGCATCTCTAAATCCTTCCAAATCGGGTCCCCCAGGTCATCAGGTGGAGGTCTTTTAACTGTACCTTATATTTATGTTGTTCATGCTACATGTTCTCATTATTCTGCCTGTGGTTTTATTTGCTGTCTTTCACTGAAAAGTTTACTTGTAATGAAATGTGCTATAGAAATAAAATTGCCATTGCCATATCTCTGCTACACCCTTTCCTCTTGTGGTCCAACACAGTCATGTGCAGATATCTACAGTAAGATTAATTCTTGTTAGTTTCAGAGTTAGCGCATCATATCTCATGGAGCTATCTAAAAGAGTGACTTCATGCCACACCTCACACTGTTATCGCCTTTCCCCTCTCTGCTACCTGCAGGTGATGTACAGCCAGGACAAACACAGCCGTCCCAGTGTGGTAGAGACCAACACCACCTCCTTGGAGTTGTCGCTGCCAATCAACCAGGACTATGTCATCCAGATTAAACCCTTCAGTGAGGGAGGGGAAGGCAGCAGCAGCCGCCAGATTACCATCCCCAAGATAGCAGGTGGGACAGTGCTGAGATATGAAACATGAAAATTATGTCTGTGTCCATTTTTTTTGAGACGTCACTGCAAAAACACACAAGTCTCTAACTGTGAACACTCATACACTGGTGTTTTGAGTTATTTTTCATCCACTCTTCCATAACTTCTCTCTACTTCTCCATAAATTGATTTCTTCTATCTAAGGTGATTTCCAAGAACTCCTAGGGAAAGACTCTGACTGATTATTAGTCAAAGACCAATGTGTGCGAATTAAAACTCACTACTATAAACACAAATGTTCTGCAGCCGCAATGCATTTTGGTCTTTCGAGGCCGCTCCCTGTAGATAAAATGCTGTCTCTGACCCTTCAATATATATATTTTTTTCCATTAAATGTTGGTTCAAAATGGACTTCAAATAAGCCTTTTCTCTTTGAAGCTACTCTGTTCAGTTGTCTTGGATGTAAAATATAGTCTCTTATCCACAGACTGAGAAATACTGTATATATCATCAAACAACTAAATGGCCTCAGACATGCAAAGAATATTACCAGCAGCTGGATGTTTGAGAGTGGATATTTCTTTTTTAATCCAAATGTGTCTGTTGCTGTGCTCACCCCATGTCTGCAATGTAGCTCTATGAAAGTCAGCTTGCCCCATAACTGAGCGCAGTGTACCAGTTCCATCTATTGGTATAGTTGTGTACTCACACCACTTTGTAGTTCTTTGCATTGAGAACTGTGATTCTTTATGTGATCACGTCTTCATACATTTCTAGACCACAGCAGACATTAAGAATACAAGACTGAACAGCTGTTGGATTTTGATCTGTTTGTGTGTTTCAGGCTCCATAGCTGTGGGTGCAGCAGCGGAGTCTTCTGCATTTCCCATGGTCAACCTTGCAGCGTTAATCCTCACAGCCAGAACTGTACTATGACAAACATCTGCAGGAACCAGCTGCTTATTAAGAGGAGAAACAGCAGGTCAAAGACAACAAGAGGCTGACTGCCACATTTACGCCTGCTCCCTGCCCTATCCTACTGTATCTCTTCTCTTCTTTCTACAAAGATGTCTTTGTGAGGACGACTCTTTTCCTATACCTTTCAAAAGGATTTGCTAAAAGGAACTGGCTCTTTCAGAGGTTGCTTTTATAAAATTCTAAGGACCATCACTCAACTGCAGTCTCTTTAAATATTTTTCTCTATTTTCTCCCTTCTAACCAGTGGATATGTTCTTATGGTTTTAGGAGGCCCATTGGTGTGGGATTCACAGTAGGATGTGTATATGTTTTCTCTGTGGGACTTTGCAGGTTCTGTTTAACGGATATGTACGTAAGGACTTTTCTGAGATGATGACTTTTTTTTTTTTTTTACCTGGAGGAGACCTTAAGCACTTACATTGCTCATATGTATGTGAGTGAAGTTACATTTAAGAAAAGGGTAAGGTCATTTCCCTCCTCAGTTTGGACTGTCTTTGGGAAATTCCCTGCAATGTCTAAAAAGGAAAACCAACTGTTCCATCCATTTTGCCATGCTGAAAACAGGGAGCTAAGCCTCATTTCTTTATCACAAACCAGAATTTGGGACCTTTGTAACTTTGCCTGGATTTAATTCATGCTTTCACATTACACCACATCACATCAAAACTGTAACCAAAGGTATTGAGCCAACATGGTCCAGTTCCAGCTCTTCTATCATTGTGATAAAATGCTGCGTGTACACACCTAGTATGGCTTCCATTGTAAACGGCCAGCTTGTGTTGAGTAATTGATGTCTTATCTTCCTCTCTCATCGATGATAAGGTTCGCTGAGCAGTGAGCCGCATTGTTGTACACTGTATGGATGAAATCCTCAGGTCCCAAATGAGCCTTAAGTCTTATGATTATTATCCATGTTGATATATTATTCAAGAGATGTTTTATTTATTTTTCTCCTCTGTTTATCCGCATTGTATTTTGGCTCACTCAAGCTATAATTCATGAAAAACCAACCTTGCTGTACGCTATGTTGAGATTTTTCACTTTTGTTACTTTTTTGGGCATTTGGGCTCAGAAACAACATGCCTTTCTCCTACGTCTTTCATGGCCTTTCTAACATAGCTTGTGTAGTGATGGTATTTTACTGTCAGCTGCTCTTCGGCTTGAGACTGGTCAGTGTACACACCTTCGTTGCTTAGGATGTCTGAATGGATCAACCTGCTTTTAATAAACATAGTGACATTTTCCTCATTTCTTCCTTTGATGTCAGAAGAGGTTGTCATCAGGCTAAATCAATTAAAACGCTCGTGGTCTTGCTCAGCAGATGAAGTTTGCTCCGGAAAAAGCTAGTGAGTGGACCGTGAGCGTGAGGTAAGATGTTTTTATTAAACTACTTTTTTCAAGGTTGAGAATTAACCTTAAAAACGAGTTTAATGAATTTTACGTAAAGTTCACACGTTGAATTGGCTCGAACACAACATGAAACCCACATAGTTGTAAACCCCACAAGTACAGTAATTTTAATTTGCTACAGTACATAAACCTGGAACACTACTAATCAGACTTAATACATAAGACAGTTTCTAAATAACTTTAACTCCATTGTCTGATTTTTATTTAACTGTGATAGAAGTGCAATCTTATTAAATAATATTTTTTGCATGTTTTTGTGGAAGATTTTGTGGAAAGTATAAACAAACACATCCTGTACTTTGGGGTTTCTTCCATTCTATTAAAGATCAGGATTTCAATTCCAGAATGTAAATTTGAATCCTGTTTTTGTAAATTTATTTCTGTCACTGTGTGTCCTAACACCTTCACAGGAGCTGCTTAGATTAAAGAGCAGCACTTTTCCATGGATGCCTCTGCTCATTATTTTGAAACTGACACCATGTCTGCAATTAATATCTGCAGAGATATTCCTGTAAACTCTGAATTCGTCACCTCCACTTCTTCACATTTGCTTGGTTCCCTAAAACTGCCATCACAGGGAAGAGAGCATCGGTGCAGACTTTCTTTTTGATATCATGTGCTCTATCAGTCTTACTGTGAGCTATAATACTTGGAAAGACTTTAACTTCTGTTGTGGACATCTGTGATCCACATCTTAGTTTTACGGCACTAACTACAACTTATTTTCATTTAAATAATTTTCCATTTTTTCTCTCACTTCTTGAGCAAAAAAAATCTTTTGCATTCATTTTTTAAAAAGAAAACAAGTATAGATATGTAAAAAACCTCAAACCCTATTTTATACTGCGTTACTTTTATATGATTGAAAAACACAGTAGCTGCACTTCATTATTGGGCCCAGAGGGCAAACATACACAAACGTACCAGCTGTGACAAGACAGATATATGGAAGAGAACAAACAAACAAGATTCCCTTCTCATCTTTTTTTTTTCTCTCTTTCTCTTCTTTATTCATTTCCAAGGAATGCAAGTACAATGTACAACAAAGACACAGCACCAAGCAATGGAGAGCAGCAGAGCAGAAGAGATGAAGCTGCTGTGGAGAAGGAGGAGGAGAAGAGCGCTGTACAAAGAGGAGACAGCTAGGTTTAAGAAGCAGCCAGAGGTCGTCCAATCAGACTTCGGCACCAGGTGTCTCAGCCACAGCCAAATGGCTGCAATTAATCACAGTCTGGTTATTACTTGTCAGACTTCCATGTGCAGGCCTTTTCTAGTTAGAGGAAGGTAAGTTTGACCTTTTACAGTGATCCAAGGCTGATTTGGATAATTTTGCCCCTTACTGAAAATGGTGAGAAGGACTTCAGCTGGGTGTGCTTGATGTTGTTGCAATGTTCTCTTCTTTTAAGTAAATGGTGCCCCCTAGTGTACCTCAAAGCCCATGGCCGTTAACTACTTCACATCTTCACAATCCACCAGACGGCACCAAATATACAGTACAAGGTATGCATGGCTGTACTATTTTTTTTCAAACTTCCAGTTTGACACCCACATCCATGACAAACCATCACTTTAAAGGATCTTGGAACCAAAATATGAATCACAAAGGGAATTGCACTACACGTGAACTTTAACAGTAAAGAATAATAAATAATACATTTGCTGCTGCATGTGTTTGGATTTATAAATAAACTATGACTTCTGCAAGGAGACAGAAATTTTGCAGGTAATGTTAAAAGACACTTTAATTAAAGGGAAACCTTGCCGTGTCAAGTTTTTGCAATTGACTTTTTGGCACTTCTGTAATGAAAAGTAGCTCGTTCATAAAAAGTAATCTCATACAAAATCAGAGTTTCGTACAATTTGACCGCTACATTAATTGACACACTACATTTCTATGGCATCTAACATTCATGTACCAAATCACACAAAACTAACAAGTTCAGAGATGTTGCTCCTACTGTATATTTTTTATCTATAACACTGTACTTTGTTTTAAGGGTATTGAAAGGGCTCTGATGGATAACACGATTTCTTCGGGCAATGTTGAAAGAGGAAGTTGACTCAGTTGTACATTAAACAGCGTTGAAAAAAAAATCAGTCAACACAACTGAATGCAGGCATGACAGGCCTACTTCATTTTTCTTTGCAGGGAAATTTTAACAAAATTAACTAAAAAGATTAACAACAATGTATGGAGTATGTGTTTCATATTTCCTACTTTTCAGATGAAGACTCTTCATTTTCTGTCAGGAGGCTTAATTTCCTTTTTTTTTACATTGCAAAACTCAGACATGATATAAGATTGTGAATAATTCGGGCTTTACAACTGCATGATTTTTCACTGTTTCTTTCAAGATCCTGGATATCAAGACCCATCGTATCCATATTACTTAATAGAATTTAATCATGCAAACATTATTTCAAATACTAGTTTTACTGATGCAGCAGCCCGTCCTGTGACTTGAACAAGGGTGTGAGCCTACTCTATGTACTTACTACACAAAGTGGTATTCTAACCAGCTCAATTCTGAAAGCGTGTCTAAAGGCTGGAAGAGGAGAGAAACTGGGCTCATTCTGAAACATCAGCATGCTCAGAAACTACATCGCCACCATTTGAATAAATACAACAGGTACACTGTGTGTATCAACAGCAGTTGACACAGTCCAGACGCATACACAGACATTCTTAAAAAGTCTAATCAAAGTCCGTCATGATGCAGCAACTCCAATCATATCCTTTCATATGTGCCACTCACACGGTAAAATACATTTTACATTTTAAGGGAGAGACAGAGAGAGGAAGTATTGTGATCAGACTATCTCTGACTTTACAAACATTTGAATAAACACCTCTGCAGGACCTACAAGATGCTTCGTGCATCCTCATCAGTCAGTGTGAATGAGGGGATGGGATGAGGCTCTTTTGTTCATTATACAAGAGTGAAAACTAAAAGTAGGATTCACTCTGCTCTCACTAAACACTGCAGCACTGGACACTTTAACAGTACTGGAGCTACATTTAATGGATTTATTACGAAAGTGTAAGCACACACAGGAGGTTTGTTTTTGTTTTGTTTTTAGCACACATGATTTCTGGGTTGTTGTTTTTTTTAATATTATTATTTTCCAAATGAAGTTGTCTGCATGAGATGGTTACCAGCATGGCACCTGACCTTGGATTATTCCACAGTGTGAATGAGTGCACAGATTATTGTAACAAACCCCTTCTGCATTAATCCCTTTGACCTTTGAGGAATACTTAAGCAAGTGGTTTGAATACAGAGGCACTGAGAGGTTTGCAGGGAATTTAGTGGGATAATCTCTTTAACAGCTCCAGATGTTTGGATTTCTGGTGGCATATTCTCGACCAATCAAGTACCATAAATGAGTTGGGGTTTTTTGCCGCATGCCTGCCAAACCACTTGCTTGATGTGATTGACTGTAATAGTGAAATGTTTGGATAAAAATAAAACAAGAAAATTAAAAAAGAGTCTTGTTTTGGCTTTGTGTGTGCGTGAATACAAGAGGCTCTATTTGAGCGCCACTGGCAGTAGTCTATCAGGAGGGATTGTGAGTGGCAATTTCAGGTACTGGGCCACTGACACTTCTCGTCCAAACGGGGACACTCTCATCTCAGGAAATCAGGACTGCAGGTAAGACAGAAGAGATAGTCAACCTTTAATCCCTCAACCTCAAAGGGAGGCTGTGAGGCTAAACCTTGGCCAGATATTATCGTTTGGAGTGAAGATGGCACCCTGTACCTCTGACGCACCATGCCGATCCTCAGTGGATGATTCTGTTTCCCTGACAACAACTGCCTTGGTCACCTGCATGTCGGGATGCTGCTGCTTGGCTTCCTGTATTGCTATAGCCAGAGCCTGCAAGGAAAAAGTGAACTGTGGTTCTTGTGTAAAATGAATCACAGCAACAAATGTTTAACTTCTCTGAAGATTTTCATTGAATTCTGCATTTTATCCCTCATGACCAAACTGCAATTGAACACAACCCAAATACAGTTCTGGAAAGATTTTTCTATACTAAGGAAGACAATTCGAGACGTTGTTTATGCTTGCACATAGAGCTGAAACAATTGTTTGTTTGTCCATTTTTAGCTGACATTAATAAGTAAAACACTGTCGAGTCCTCCAGCCTTTTAGAAGTGAGGGTCTGCTGCGTTTCTTTGTCATGTTGACAACAAAAAAGTCATTTTAAGATGTCACCTTTGCCTCTGGGAAGCTGCAATGGCCATTTTTTTCACTATTTTTTTTTTTTTTTACATTTCATAATCTAACAATAAATAGAAAAAAATCCTTAGATTAACCGATAATGAAAATAACTGCTAGTTGCAGCCTTACTTGCAAACAGTTGATTTTCTTTGCATATTTCATTTATTTACTAAACATAATTGTTTGTACAACATCTGAAATGACTGAAGTAGGCTGATGTTGATTTGATCTAAGGTAGGTTAATGTTTGCAAAAGCATACGTAAAATGTACTGTATTCTAGTCCATGACTTTTTTGGAATTGCAGTGTTTCAATTCAATTCATATTAAATGTTTCCATAAAATACTGGTAAGAAATAGTTTCTATACCAAAATAACAAATCAGAATAGATATTTAGAGATGTACAGTATTTCCAACCTACAAATGTAACTATAATGCACATTGTTCTTTTGACTCTTGTTGGTTCACCTGTTCCTGGTCGACATCATCGTCTCCTGTGATTATGATCCTCTTCTCGATCCGGGTCTCTGAATATCCTCCTTTCACCGTCTGCAACACATAATGGATTCTCTTTTAATAGCCTTCAGAAGTCCACATTTAACTCTATTTGGACAGAAGACATGAGCTGCACCTCCTCGTGTTGCAAAACCCACTTTATCATAATTAAATAATGGAATGATAATGAAATCGTAAGCTTTTCTACGTTCTACTTAGAAGTTCTACCTTGGTAACTTGAGTGGTTGCCGAGGTAACGTTTTCAGTGATGAGGATGGGCGACCCCGATGACTCCCTGCCTAGACTGCCTATGTGCACCTGAGAAAGCAGGACAACTGCCAGTATTAGGCAAATACCACAAACGCACACATACATCAAATCATTACAGATAATAAGACAAACAGTATTATATATATATATATATAATACTGTTTGTCTTATTCAGGAATAGTCAGGAATTAGTCAGGAATTTGCTGCAGTTGAGTTAAAATTGGAGAGGTCTTTCTGTTTGTACTCACAGGGGATACACTCTGTCTCGTAGAGCAAACTTCACTTAGGCCAGTGATACCGTGATCCTGAAACAGAAAAATTCAATTGTGTGACTTGCATGTTGTAATACTTTGTTTTACAACATAATGAAACTGTTAGTTAGTTGCAGCAAGTATTTTTATCTACAGTATTTCTCACTAAAATGTGAAATTAACCTGATCTGTGAACTCCACGATAGTCGTGGTGACCTCTGACCCATTGGGCTGAGTCTCTGTCCTGACGTCTGTCTTCCTCACTGTCGGTGTTGGCATGACATCACTGGCCTCCCTGCTCAGCGGTGCGATGACAGAGACGCGACTGGCTTCTCTGTGCGACTGCTCTCTGTCCACTGACGATGACACTGGCACTGACCTCTTTGGCTTTTTTGGAACTGCAGGCTTGAGTAAGAAAAAACAAATTAAAGTCTTCGTTTTTTACACGTAAGCTTGGACATCTGTTGCTGATGTAAGGTTGGAAGCGAAAATCAAGATTTTGGTTGAAGCATCTAATGCAGAGCTCTGTGCTTAAGATAGATATATTAGAAATAATATAAAATAGGAAAGAAAAACAGGAAGGAAAAGAGATTATAAAGAGCATTAAAATCATTGTCAGCATGTTTCATTACAGCCCCTTACTGTGTTCTTTACATTGTACAATTTGTGACCATTCAAACAGTAGACACAGAAGAACACATTGAAGTCTGTGACAAACACTTTGGGTGTGATCACACCACGAATTTTTTTTTTTTTTTTTGAATCACAGTTGAAATGTTGTCACAGTTCTATTTATGTGTGTTTTATTTACATTCACACTGACCAACTAATGCACAGGCAAAGTAGAGCCTGTAATCAAAACTTGCCTGAATTCATCAACAGCTCGCTTTGGTGGCCTGTCATCACACTTTGTTGGAAACTTGGGTAACACTAAGAGGGGGATATGGTGGTGTTATAGGAGGGGGGTTGGGGAGGATCCAGTCCCACTTCCTGTTGTTTTGGCAAATCATTTGCCTGCACTCTTTTCTTTTACTTATTTCTTATGTGCCTCTAGATAAAATAAAACTCTTTGTACTGTATACGCATATTTTTAGGCGACCAAAAATAGAATAGTTCTTCTTACCTGCCTGAACAGATCAAACTAAAGTAACAGAAGCCTCTTAGTGCTCCACACACACGTAAAATTAAAACTTTCGTCTACAGCACCTGCCCATCAGGCCGTTTGACTTCTGGTCGGACTTCTTCTGCCTGGATTTGTTTCGCTGGAGGGCTGCTGCTGGCTCCTCTGGACAGAGGAGCTGACACTAATGGAGATGGCAGTTCAGAGGGACCCTGCTGCTGCTGCTGCTGGAGGAAGTCCATGCTGAAGCACAGACCCCCATCAGGTGACAGATTCCTGTCTCCCAGCTCTGACATGCCCCTGGAGAACTCCTCCATGCCGGTGTGCAGGTCAGTGAGGACGGTGAAATCGACTTCAGCCTCCAAGCTGGACGTAGAGCTGACTGTGATGCTGGAACATTTGCGCTCGATGCCCAGGTGAGTTTCCTTCAGGTACAGGATCTCGTTGTCCTGGTCGTCCTCTGAGACAGAGCCAAAGCGTTTCTCCCATGGTTCCCTCTGCAGAACATTTAATACAATTTGACCCTTAGAATTTCAAACTTATTAAACTACTCTATTAGTAAATTTACTTATATAATAGAAGAAAAGAATGTGTCTATAGAAAATCTGATCTTTACAACTAAAGATTTTAGGCCCATTTTTCCAATAATTACAGATTAACTGCATTTGATAACATTATAAATTCGATTTAGTTATTGTGTAATGTTAGCAGTTTAAAATCATTTATGTTTGAAATTTGGTGGTGGGAGTTTCCCCATTAATTAGACATTCATTTACAGACTGTGCCTTTAATGAAACCAGGTTGGCACAATAATTCCCTTATTTCACATGTAAGCACAAATATTGCTAATGAAAACAAGCATGTGTTAAATAAGCGTAGCTTGTTTACTCATTTCCTAAGAGTGGCTAAAAAGGAGATAGCTGAGAGATGACTCACGGAAGCTTCGCTGAGAGGCTCCTCATGAATGGCAGGTGTGGGAGGTGTCTCCTATGGAAGAAAAACAAACAGGAGGCTAACATTAATATGAAATGAATAAAGCATGTTTCAATTCTTAGAAATTACAACAAGTACAAACCATGATACCTTGGCTATCTGTAGCCAACGTGAGGGAAATGACCATTAAATTTTCTTTTTGTCACTGCATTGACATGACATTGTGTCTGCAGCACAACACATGGCCGATAATGAAGCATTATTTGTCAAATTTAGTGTTCTCTACTCACAGCTTTTACACTAATTGCTTTGGTACTGGGTGGAGCTCACAAACAATTCATCCACCATCTCCAGGGCTTACGTTAAACTTACACAATAAACACACATGAAAATTCCTAGTGTCTGTAAAGCTTAGGGCCACTGTCAGAAGCATACACATAGGGTATATTTCACAGGTTGACATCATTAAAAATGACTGCAAGTGCAATGGTAATGCCATGCACTGGAAGGTTCGATTTTTCAAAATCCCTTTCAGGAAAGAGGTATTCATATTTGTCAAAGCAGCATATGAATGCCTGAGCCCTGAAGACGGTTTGGCAGCTCCGCAGCCTGTGATTACATCTAATCGCCTTCTTTCTTTCTTTTTTTCGGCTACTTCTGCAGAGGTGCCAAGGCAGAACATGTGGTTCAAATGCCCTTCTCAGCCATTTACAAAAGGATTTAAATCATGTAAAAGAAAAAGAGGTTTCAAAGAAAAATGGTGGAAAGGTCTTGCACTCCTTGCAACAGCAGCCACCTTTATCCCGTGAGGATGTTGGAAGGAGAGACCAGATGTTAACGTGGCAAGTTAAGGTGGGATAAAAGGGATGCCGGAAGCTTTAACATTGTGAACTTTGCTTAAAGGCCCGAAGTGTTCTGAAATGGCCAAGCAGATGTCAAGCTTTGCGAAAAGGAACAACGGAAAGCAAAAAGCTCTCTGGGCCCATGATGCAATGCGAAGGAACGTGAACTTTTGCTTTCTCATACGCAGCCACATGAGTTCAGAAGTATGTGTGTGATTGTTTTGGTTTTAGATGGTCAAAACAAGAGTTGCACGACATTGCCTGAAGCTCATGCAATGTTTTACAATGTTTTACTTTCCGATGATGGACAAACAGGGCGGGCAGATGCTTTACCGCTTGCTTTCTCTTGGATGTTTCTTGGCCAGGCGGCCTGTAGTGGATGTGGCTGGTATCCATGTTGCTCTGCCTGTCCCGGGACCACTGCGTTTTCAGAGGAAGAGTTCGAGGCGGAGCTGTTGGAACTTTGGAGCCACAGTTTTGAAAATAATCTTCGTGAAGCATGCCTCCTCTTGTGCACTGAATTTGTCCTGTTGTACCTCTGAATTCTCTGAACTCCTGCTGTCCAAAAAACTCCTTCTTAACCTGTTGAGTTTGCTGCTGATATGACATTGACTCTTCACTCTGGTATTTAGTAAGTCCTTTGTTTTCCTTGACAACATCCGTGGCAGACTGCAGCACAGTATCATCATCCACTCTCCTTCTTGCCTCACAGGATCTGTCTTTTGATTTTGTCATATGTACATCCACAGTCACACCAACAATGCCTCTATCACACTGGCTTTGAATTTGAGGATTTATGTCTTTGTTCTCTTTATTCAAAGACTTCTTTGATCTCTGTGGTTTAAGAGGAACTATTTTGGTGACTTCTGACTGTGAATTCCCTGTTTTGTTGCAATCTTTTTGCTCTTGGGGACCTGGGTCTTTTATTTTCCAAGTCTCACAATGTCTCATGTCACTCTCAGTTCTAGTCCCGTTGCCCTTTGGGACAAAATCCAGAGCCAGCGGAGCTTCAAAGGTCTTTGGTCTCTCTGGATGAATATTGTGCTCATACTGGCAATGCCTCAAATCTCTGTTGATCGTTGCACTCCTGGGTTTGTCAGGTGAAGATCCATATCCATTTTCCTGAATAACATTCTTCGCTAATATATCGTGATGCCCCTTAGTTGGTCCTGTTGCTGTAAGGTCTGTTTCCTGTTTCGGTGATGTTCCACGTCTAGTTTTTAAAGAGTCCGGAGGTGTTTCAGTCCAAAGTGTCACAGAGAACATGTCTTCACCCACAGAAGAGGTCTTACACTTTTCCAATTTAAAGCAAGTATCCAGCGATCCTTCATAAGCATCCTGCTTGTCATTCAATCGGGCATCACCAGTCGCCTATGTTGACATAGAGTAGACAGTTACATTAGCCTAGCTAGACACACTGGTCCTCCATTTGTGATATCATTGTTACCCTACTTAATCACTGTAGTGAAAAAACAGTGATTAATTGGGGGACCTACGACTGGGCAAACTTTGATTTCAAGATTTTTTGGGATGGGAAAGGGTAAAAAAATAAATTAATTAATTAATTAAAATAAAAATCACATTACATATGAAACTACAACCCTGATTCCATAAAAGCTGGGTGCTGTGAAAATAAAAACAATGCAAAACTGTGTTTAACGAAGTGTTCCTTAGCCCATGAAGTAATATCCTTTACGCGATCATCAAGTGTAACACGAAGTGGTGAACCTCGTCCCACTCTTGCTCCTGAACGATTGAGCCTTGTGAGGATGCCCACTGTTACCTATGAACCTGTTCAGCTGTGGAAATGTTCCAAACAGGCGTTTCATTGAGCGTTCCACAACTTTCAAGGTCTTTCAAGGCTTTTGTTGAACCTGTCTGCTAATTTAGAATAAGCATTTATTGACAAAAATCAATGAATGTTGTATTGTATTGAATTTATATTTTACCCAACTTTTTTGGAATCAGTGTTGTGATTGTAGTCTCGTAAGCAACTTGGGAATAGGATCTGGTTCTTACTGGTTTCCGCTCGGGGGTTCCTCCAGGAGGAGTAGCTGAGGAGAGGCGTTTCTCCCTCTGGGCCATCTTGCTGTTAGGTTGCCTCAAAGCCCTCTTCAGCTCATTGATGCTGGCCTGGTGCTTTTGCAGAACATCTTCTGGCTTATCCAAGAACTGCTGCTTACACAGTGAAGGGCACCCCAGAGATTAACATGAGTTAAAATCCTACATCTGAATCTATTAGATTCTAAGTTGAAGTTGAATTTCTCTCACTCAGCTCTGCTTTCTGATTTGTAACTGTGTTAAATGCCGGATCTGATGAATGACCAGAAACAAATATTGACCTCATTCACTCACTCAGATTATGAGTGTCATCAACATTGTTCTTTCATGTTGCACTATTGTAGATAAGAGATTTTATTAAGGTCTGGAGGTTTAAATGAAAGTACTTTGCTGATGCTGCACATAATACACATTATGATAAATAACCATTTGCACTCTGCCTTAGTGAGCACCTAACAATCTCAAAAACTCATTGATATTTAAAATGATTTACTGATCAAAGTCTAGACATACAAAAAATGACTTTAACTGTAAATAGTGTTCAGAAAATATGAAACCGACATCAAAAACTATGATATTGCAACTAAGAAAACAGCACACTAAACAAGATATACAAAAAATAACCTGAATGTCTTAACATGAACTCCATTGATGCTGCTGTTTACTGTGTTCTAACAGAAAGTGACAGACGCAGTTATGAATTTAAAAAGAAACACAGCACAGTTGATGAGGGTCACACATGCCAAGAAGAGAGGACAAGCAGTACCTCCTGTTTGGGCCGAGGGGTGGCCACATCCTTGTCCAACACATGAGGGAGCCCGAGGTGGGGCAAGTGAGATGAAGTGAAGGGTTTTGAGCAAGGCAGCAGAGGGTGGGGGGGGGGGGGGGTGCGTGCAGAGACAAAGAGGTAAAGTGCTGCAGGTGAGTCACAACGGCAGGCGGCCAGACAAACAGGATCAGTTGACACAATCGGGACTTTTGACTAAGCCATTTAATGTTGTGCCAAGAAGACAGGGACAATCCATTTCCCTGAGAGTCAGCCAATTGATGCAGTCATCTACTGCTTGGAGAGGGGGATTATTCCCATACTTCTTCATCCAAAGATTTGGTGAGAAGGCATTACAACACCACAAATGAACAAACCCTTTAGTGGCTAATGCAATGACAATATTTCCTGCAGTAGTTCATAAAACTACTACACATACCTGCACTTCAGAGACCATATGAGACTAGACACACTTGAACAAATAAGAGTGTGTATGCAGACTGTTTTGCTTTTTTTTTTTTTTTTTTTAAAAAGGAAAAATTATTATGAATGAAATAAAACACTATTTATTTTTACGCATCTCAGCTGGAGTACCAGGAGATTTGTCTAGTGGGGAACCACTGATTCACTGAATCATCAACTGTGCTTAAGGGCCATCTGTTTATCCTGCTAAAACCAAATCAATCCCTCTAATTTCACACAGGGACACTGTTAAAGATGCAAGCGTGTACATACATGTGTTGACAATTGCAAAAAAGCTGCAAAGCTTTTACCACTGGAGTAGCACTGATTAAGTCAACTCCAATATACCCATGAAGAAAGAACCGGAATAAATATATATTAAACATCTCTATTCATCTAAAGATCGAGTCATGCAGTTTTCATGGATTATGCTCAGTGGAATCCTGGAAATCATGACATGAAAAGAAATAACGTTCCCTCCAGGGACAAACAATCATAGAAAGGATAGATTGTGTTTAACAGAGTACAGATGGATAGGAAAACAACCAAAACCACATAGACAGACACTAATGTCCAAGGCCGAAATACCTCTGGTATTGAGTCTACAGGCGAGCCTGCCTCCTCACCCTGCAGGAGAGAAGGAGGAGGACGACAGAAAGGTCAGTGAGAAGACAGCTGAGGTTAGCAACGCGTGTTAACATTACAACGGGGGGCGGGGGGGGGGGGGACTATTAGAGGCAGGATGCTTGGTTAAAAGAATAACATCTGCAGCAGAGAGGTCAAGTTAGATTTTGGGAGGCACTTTATGAAATGTAGAAAAGAGAAGACTCATACTGAGAAGTCTTATAAGTCAGGGGAGAAGCAGGGAAAAGGGAAAGAATAGGCCAAATAGAAGAAGTAGGGGCTGTTATTACAGTCTTAAATGAAAAGGAATGTGAGAGAGAGACGGATGAGGACTGATAGTTAGAACTGCATGGGGGATTTTTTTTGACTTGGGGAACAGCAACTGCTTCTGTATTTTTTTTTAGACTTTTTGAGAGGAAATATTTCAGTTATCAGGTGGGAGGTAATTTCATTTATAGTGTTAATTGGCTGTTGTTTAATAACAGGATTTCATTCACACTGTGTGCACTAAAATGTACAAGTTGTACAAGCTGCAATGAAGGCAGGCATTCGGGCAGTATCCTCTCATCTTGTACCTTGAGCTCCAAAGTCTTGGTGGGCGTTGAGATGTTGGCACCCCGAGTATGCTTCTGAATCTGATTTGGGTCCTGAACTTCATGATACTCTAGCTCCTGATCGGTGGACTGGTTCTGGTCCAGGTCCTGATAGTGGTACTGTTCGTGGTCCAGGTCCAGGCTGCCCTCTTGGTCCAGGTCTTCTCTGGACATGAACTGTGTGCGCTCACTGGAGCTTCGCTGGGACAGCTGGTCCATACTGTCACCTAGAGCTGAGGCTGGTGAAGTGCGAGGTAAGGAAAACATTAAGAACTTGGACTCCAGTGTTAAAGTTTTAACATAATGTACAGCACAGTGTTCAGCTGGGTCACATGTGTCAATAGGCTGTGCTCTAACATGAAATCACAAGTTAAATACTGCCCTCATTTCTGTTTTTTGCCCAGGAATTCTCAGGAATCTCAGAGATTTGGTAGGCCCTCCTTTCAAAGCTATGAAACAAAATAGATAAGCCATGACCCTGAAATATTTACACTGTGTGAGTGGAGAGAAATGTGTTGTCATGTATACGTTGCTAACCACTCATCAATCCATTTTAAACCTGTGGAGCTGGTGCCAGGTTATTGCCTGATAACAGAATCCAGGAACATCCATGTAAGTAAACATCCGTATGGACATTAAAATAGCCTGGGTTCTTACCTCCATCAATGCTTCGGGGCAGAAGGTACCTCTTGCTAACGGACCTTTCGAACTGTGGGGCAGGCCTGTCAATCAGAGCACTGGCCTGTCTGGTCTGGGCTTGGGTCCGGCCGCTGTAGCGGAACTTGGAGCCGATCACCAGGAAGCCCTTGGGAGGGGGCTCTGGGGAAACCAACCTACAGGAAGGTTCCATTTGTGTGAAACCACCACAAATACTCCTGTTGACATCTTATAGTTAATTACATAAAGGTTTATTTTACTGGTCCTTAGTTTCCTAATAATTTCCTGTAAAGTTTCCTGAAAACAACTACAGTGTGTTTGGTAATTATAGGTAAAATAAAGATGAAGTTCTAAGACAGTTATTTCAGTTTAGTTAGTTGTGTTGAGTTTAAAAGCATGTATTGATTTCTAGAGGGATTTCCTTGAAAGAAGAGCAAAACAATTATAACTCAAATAAGGTTATTTACATTTTCATGTCTGTAGACTTTATATGAAACAAGCAGCAGCCGGTTAGCTTATCTTAGCACAAGGATTGGAAACTAGTCTAGTCTGGCTCTGTCCAATGAAAACAATATCCTCCAATCAGCACCTCTAAAGCTTCATCAATTTCACTCCAGGCTGCCAGCAGAGACTATAGGAAGTTACTGTGCCCAGCCAAGAAATAGCCCGGCCCTGTAAAATCAAATTTCACATGTTTACACTTTGGTTTTTATACAGATTAAACAGACCAGATGTACAGTGTTAATTTATGATCTTTAAAGGTGCTGGTATAGAGATTTTGTTACCTTCAGACAGAGCCAGGCTCGCTGTTTCTAGTCATTAGTTTAGCCAAATATCTCCTGGCTGTAGCTTTATATTCACCATACAGATGTGACAGCATTGATCATCTCATCTACGTTCATTGCAAAAACTTTCAGAAGTTTATTTAAATGCAAGGAAATAATAAGCAATTATTGGAAATTATATCACAAACTTCAAGTGTTGAATTGTATGCTTGCCTGTAGACAAATTCCACATTTTTTCAAGTCAGCTGACCTGCTGTGACTAAAATGCTCTCTAGCTTACAATAGTGTTTAATTGGAATGAATTAATTAGAAGTGTTCGAGCTGATCACAGCCCCCATTTTCCTTATAATTATTAGAAGATTACCTTCTCCTCTTCAGGAATTGCCCTATGTATTCAAAGTTACATATTAGCCCCTTTAAAGGAAATTACACAGAACTATGGGACCCATTTTTAAAAATGTTACCATGAAGGATAACTATACTGTGCCATATGTCAACACTTCATGCAGGGGCAGAAAAAGTGTGTCTGTGAGTATCAGTGCCTACCTGAAGAAGGTGTGGTGCTCAATGCAGACCTTCCACAATCGCTTCGAGGCCCGATGATTGGGCAGTTTGAAGCCTATGGTGCTCTCAAACTGTTCGTACTTAGCAGTGGGGGGAGGTGGTGAGGAGGAGGAGGAAGAAGGGAGGTGAAGAAGAAAAGGAGAGTGAAGGGAGCAGGCGCAGGGAAAGATGGTGGAATGGTGGCAGGGTGAATTGTGTTTACTCCGCAGCAATGGAAAAATCAATATTGTTTTTCTGTTTACTGGTAGAAATATATGCTTGTATTTCCCACTGCCATGTCAGGTAGATTTTCCATCTCTAACCAACCTAAAAATTAGCTGTTCATGCGCTCACTGCATCAGATGTTCAGTGATGTGAACAGAAAAAGACGCTTTCGAATCAATAGGCTATTAGCAATATAACAGGTCTTTAAACATTAAGATAGTCCGTTCACAAGAGACAGACAGTTTTTTTTCCACACAAAAATCTGCAGGGAAAGTTCAAAATAAAAGGGCTTTAAAAAACGACAACCTTCCAGGCAAATGTGAAGTGACATCTCACTTAAGAGGATAGCAGAACAAAGTATATGCACAGAATGGCCTAGGTATTCACTATGAAGATGTCAATGTGTGTGTTTAACAGTAGATATAAAAACAAACTGCAGATACCCTGAAGGCCAGAAAATACAGCAAAAAAACAGCAAAACACTGATAATTTTAGTGAAAACCAGAAACCTGAAAACCAGAGCGAGCATAACATGGCTCTAACATTTGCAAGTGAAATCGTTGATGAAAGTGCAAATCCTCATGACTGGCTAATCACTTTAAAGTCACCATAGAGGAAGAGAGCTGGAGGAGAAGAATAAAAACATGACCTATCAGCCTGAACTTTAAGAATGGTATCTTTGAGGGCTATAAATAACTCCTCAATTGTCACATGGTTTGCTGTAGATAAATCACAGAAGTAGCACTTTTATCAAACCACGGAATGACTACTTATGCTGCTTGGGACAAGTCAAAAGAGACAGCGGTGTAATTTTAACAACTGTAAAACCATGAAATAGAAATGTGGAGTTGCCTCTTTACCAAAAGATCCTACATTCCACTTGCCTCTGCTTTGCCAGAGTCACGGGCTGTTCCAGTGGGATTGTGCATGCAATAATTGCGCAATGAACTGAAAGATGCAAAAGTCAAGATAATGACAGTTTCTATTTACCTCTCCTGGGCGGATCTTGATGTAGAAGTTGCTTCTCTTGTAGGAGATCTTGAGGATTTTTGGCCAGGCGAATCGATTGATCCTTAGCCGGTCTCGGTAGATGAGCAGACCGTTGGCGCTCACGCCAAGCATTATGTCGATTCCTTCTGAATCCTGGTGAACACAGGCATAGAGCATCAAAAAACCTCAGACAAAAAAGGGTGTTGACAGATTAAAAGTCTGAGAGCGCTTAAGTTTTAACTCTATACCTTAGCGTGATGCAGGTCCACTCCATACATTGAAAGCTTCTTGGCATTTTCTAGAAAGTTCACCTCTGCCTCTGCTGGACTCATTCCCCTACGAGACAAATGCCAAACACATGATACATCACTTCTTTAATAGGAATCTCACAACTCAAAAAATGTATAAAATAAGTCATATTTTCTCTGACCTATAGTTATGGTGCAGCTCCATCACTCTCTCCTCCAGCTCATGTGTCTGGTTGGGTGCAAAGCGGAAGTCGCTCACATAGTCAGGGCCGTGTTCCTCGGACTCATAGTCTCCAAGTTCAGCCTGGACAGTGTAGGAGCCCAGAAGGGCATGGGTGACAAATGAGCAGGGCAGACGACCAGACAGGATGTCATCCCTCAGCTGCAGGCACAGGTAGTACCTATAGAAATGCACGAGGTGAAGAGATCTAAGTCTCTGGAAGAAGCCCCGTTGAACTGGTCAGTCACACAGTCCCGATCTAATTAAGTTTGTAGCCCTGCTGGCTGCATGGCTCAAGTTTCAGCCATGTTTGTGGGTCTGTCAGCTGCTTCATCCTTTTGGTCCAGACTGAAATATCTCAATAACTGTTGAGTGGATTGCCATGACTTGCTCAGAGAATGAATCTCACTTACTTTCCATGGCAGCTACATTCTAAATGACATTGTTACATCCAGTTCCACATCAGGAATGTGACCAAGCCAATCTTGACACGCATCTTATTTATCTACTCCCTAAATGCACTTGTTGGAGCATTATCTGCAGATTCTGCAATCAGTAAACCTTGCTAACCAAGGTAGAAATTACACTCACCGAGCTTCCAGAGGCTAAAATATTACCTTTGTAGGCTCATATGTGTATCATTACTAGATAAATTACAGAGCTGTGTTATAGTGTGTAACTTCTATGTTGATGCTGCGCTTCTTTCTGACATGAGGGACAATATAACTACTTGACAGCTTTTGTGATTATATGTTTGTGATTTGATTCCGGTTTCCTTGTTATTGTGGTTTGGTAATTGATTCTTACATTGTCTTTTGTTTAAGTATTGTTCATAACATCTCGTCATTTTCTGATTTGCGATCATTTAATTTGCTTACAAAGATTTTTATAGCCGACTACTTGTCTTCAACCTTTACTGGGACTGTGACAAGCTCGCTGCATAATCTCTCTTAGCTGTTATGTCTGAAAATCCTGCGGAACTCTGCATATTTACGACAACTAAAACAAATCACGGCCCTATAATTATGGGTTTAAATTGTATTCAGGTCTACCTGGTGATGTCTTCGATGAGAACAGATGGGTCTGGAGGGTAGAATTTGACAGAAAATCCGAAGATCCAGGAACCAACTGTGTGAAAAACCACCAACAATTGTTCAAATGTGAATTGTTGTGAATTGTTGGAATGTGTGTGTGCGTGTGTGTGCCTGTCTGCTACACTTACCCCGAATTTGCTTTTTAATCTCTTTGGAAGGATCCAACCAATTCTGATAAAGAAAGAAACAATCGCATTTGAGAAATTCATCCTCAGCAAAATCATCCATATTCACATTTTTAGAGTCTTTTAAGTACCGCTTGTCTCGTTTTAAATCTGTCCCCTAGCTGAAAGCCAAATATGTTTGTGCTGGAAGAAAATAGATGAAGGCTTTCATACACACTGAAAGCGTCAATATTGGGGCTATAAATGCCAGCTGAATCAAGCTCCCTCTGCTTAATGTCACCAGAGTTTCATGGTGCATCGTAGACCATGTGCACCATTTTTAAAAGGCCATACTGTCTAATCACATTTTAAAAGGTTAAAGGCCATGTGTGCCACTCTTGGACTATAAGTGCTTGGATAAAAGGGCAAACAGGGACTCACTGCTTTATAACACCTGGGAAAAACAGTCTGGTTTAATTGGCTGGTTGGTTGAAAGGTGCTGGACATTTGCTCTGAAATCAGTAAAAATAATTATTAAAGGCATTAAAGGTTTCTCAAATAGGGGCAGTGTATCACCGGAGTTACTACTCATTATACTTTTTACTGTAGCTATCATTGGCTGCAGATACTAGCTGCCAATAGCACTAGCTACATAGCTAGTTAGCCAAAACCACAATTTGCCATTTTTGGAACAGTGGAAAGACAAACCAAGATGGTTTTGGTGAGTTTTATTTTGTGTTGTATGATGATTTCAAGGCAATTAATTAGATTGTTTGAGTTCAGTAAAAGAGAGAAACTTGAATTCTGAAGGTGTACATTTGTATTTTTCTGTTTAGTAAGGAAAATAGTGTAAGAATATTTCCCTTCTTGACATTTTGTGAATTTGTTTTGTTTATTTATTAAACAAACAAGAAAACTGGACTTTGGAACTAACTATGGAACTATTGCCTCTAAAGGTAAAAAGTCATGTTATGAGACATAACGGGCCGGGCCTAGCTGGTTAGCATGCTGACTTCAGTAGATATCTCTGCGACACAATACACAGACATCTTTGACGTAATGTTGACATTGTTACTTCTTCACATTCTGTTGATAATTTTGTTGTACGCTGTATATATTACATATTGAACCTTTAAAAGCACAGATAAAGAAAAATGCTAAATTAACTGTCAACATCTCGTACATGTATGGCCTTGCACTTTATTCACCACAGAACGATTTAAAGTGTGTGTATGCGTGTATGTTTCTGTGTGTCTGACCTTGGAGTTGTCCGTGTCTTGGAAAGTCAGGCCAAAGTAGTCCCTCTCCAGCAGGTTCAGATGGCCACACACCATGTCCAGCAGGGTCTGGCCCTTGGCAAATTTCTGTTACACACACACATGCATACAAATATACAAGAACAGTGATGACAGAGTGAAAAAATTCTACATAATCTGTTGGCTTACTGCTTTAGACTCATACCATATAACCACAAGGTCCCTGGTTTGATTCACGCCAGGAACTTTTGTTTCATGTCACACCCTTCTTTCTTTCCCCAAATTCCCTGTCTACTGTATATCAGCACAATCAGGTGGCATAAAAGCAAAATAAATAAAAAAATTGAAAAAAAAATATTTTTTTTAACTGTTTATCATGGGATCTTAATGATTCTAAAAAAATATTGTATTAATATAGAATTGTGTGGTTTGAAAATAATATATTTTTTTATTTATATTATAAGTAAAAGGAGTCAGAAAATATCAGGGACATTCACCCCGTCTGTGGTCTGAGAGATGCTTATAGTTTGTCCTCTGGCCTGATGAAGAAGAGGAGCTACACTCTGTATGACTATATAAGGGGAGCATTTGCCTTTCGCATCAGTGGCGTTTCAAGAGACCACGCCTATTTTCTATCCAGTCCTTTAGGGCTGAGAACAAGGACTCTGTGGGTTGCAGAGAGGGCCTTGGCAAAATGCTATTTACACACACACACACACACACACACACACACACACACACACACACACACACACACACACACACACACACACA
>JBBPCS010000480.1:4537906-4550560 GCA_037974645.1 Hollardia meadi | reverse complement strand
ACCCAAACAATCAACAAACGTCGCTAGGTAGGTAAATTGGGTGCAATCCTTTGGCAGCAAAGGAGATCAGTGCTGAAGTAATGTGGTCTGTTATTCTTTATTGATTGGGTGAAAAAAACAGCATTGTTTTGTGCATTTTACGGCGTTGTGTGTTATTGTGGCGGAATTTTTGAGATTCAACTTCTCTCGCGCAGTGACTCGTCCTTTCTCGCGCACAACTCTGTGTCTCTTGCGCACAATTTTCGACCGGCTTTTGTACGGTTTGGCGCTTCATAAAACTGTGACCTCGCAGCGCGCAGTACTTTCTGTTGGGCTTGCCATCACTTGAACCATGAGTGCGTCTGGCGCCCCAGGGCGTGACTTGCCACATTGTACTGACTTAACTGCACTCCCATTTAAGTTGCACAAACCAGCCACATGTCAGTCATAATGTAATTGCCCACTCTTTGCCCCTGCTGACAAAAGACGAGGTAACCTGTTTTGCAAGTCCGGAGATGTTAAGTCCAGATGCATGATTGGACAATTACATAAGCCTGTATTTAATAGCGTAACACTCAACAAGGCATGTCTTACTCCGGAGTGTTGATCCAGATGATATCCAAGTGGCAGTAGTAGACGCACTCTTTGTCCTTGTAGGAATAACAAGTGCAGCGCTTGGGTCTGGACTTTGCCTCAGTTGCGTCAGACCCCGCGGATCCGCCGGGGCCAGACACCCTGCGGGAGACTGGGAGACCTCCGGGGTTGAACTCGGATATGACCAAGGCATCGAAAACACCTTGCATTGTAAAAGGAACATGTTAGAAATAAGCAGTGATAAACAAATAACCAGATGAGTAGCCTAAATCAACCTCTACTACTAATACTTCTGCCTAATAAAAGTTTTTTGCGGCTTTCCGACATCAGACGTACCTTGTAGGAGAATCAATCCCAGTATATTGAAAAGCATGATTGTCTCGAGGACGGATAGTATCCTTGCCATATCAAATATTCCCAAAATGAATCATAGCCCGAGGAGGATGCAGCGCACTTGTCAAATTAATCTCCCACCAGCATCGAGTTAAAATCCATTGACTTCAGCGCAGATGTCCATGTGCAGCTCATCCCATTCAGACGTCAGATGACGAATCTGAGGATGTTTGTCGCACAGTTCCTCTCATATTCATAGCTCCCTGTCATAAATCCTACCTGTGCCGCGCACGTTGAAGTGGGAGGAAACTGCAGTTTACAAATTGCTGTCCCGCAAAATGAGCTCTGTAGAGGTGATCTTTGCAGCAAAAGAGCGCCCACGATGCTCCTCAAAGTCACTTCGGCTTCTAAAAACCGAAATCCAAGTTAAAAAATCTTTTGGCAAGGTTTGGGTACACGCCCACGCCTCCCTTAACACCCCTCCTGTGAAATGCAGCAACACGAAGCTCCAGAGTGTGTGTGTGTGTGTGTGTGTGTCTATATATATATTCACTGAGCAACTCCACTTGTGTTCCTGTTGATGCATATGGGCTAATATCGTGCTTAAATATGGTAAAAGAGATCATTAAGCAACGCCTCACAGCATGGGCCCCTGGGCCAATAATTATTGTCTTGCATAAATGAACCCAACTTTATGATGTGGGTACCCCCCCCCCCCTTTTTTTTTTTTTTTTTTGGTGTTGCTGATGTAATTTACTTACATAACAGGACCACTTAATTAAAAGTACAGACAGACAAACACACCTCACAATGTTATGAATCTGAAGCAAAGACCTGTAATCTGAACTTCACATTTACAGTATACACGGCCATTATAAGAGTATGGACAAATATCACAGCCTGCCCTAAAGCGAAGGTGAGGTGGTGCTTCTCAAGTTCATTAACAAAGGTTTTTTTTTTGTCCAACAGGACCTGATGATGGAGACCAAAGGGAGATGCTGCTGTGATCCACGAGGAAATGTACTTTCACCATTTTTATTAGAACATTTGAATGCTCGTCACTTCTGAGGATCTGTTATAAGATGTGGGGAATATTCTTCTCTTTCTTTTTTCTTTACAGAGAAACTCCAAATGTAATGATATGATCTTGCAGTCTGGTATGAAGATGATTCTGGGTGTTCTTCCATGCAATGCTGTTCTTGTCTCTCAGAGTGAGGACTAAAGAAGTGTCAGTGCCGGTGCAGCTGACCACTAAGAGGCTGAAAAATCAAAACTAATCAGTCAAACTTAGGCTTTACTGATGTCAAGTCTTGGGTTAAGAAAAAAGAAACACTAGTGTGCTCAGCAGTTGTGAATGACCTGTTATACTGTGGAGCACCAGCATCAAAGGCACCATTTTCAGAGGGTTCACAAGCCTCAAGATGACACCTGTGGAGTTTTGAAATATTTAGAGACATTTATAAGACAAGGCACAATATTTTCCAACGTGATGGAGTATATGGAGCTCCTCATCGTAGGAACACCACCTCATCTGTCAGACATGGACGAGGAGGAGGTCATGCAGCAGGACGGTGACCCTGAACAAGGTGTTTTACTGTATAGAGTCCAATATGTCCAAACTGTGGGATGTTGCTGAGTGATTAAGCCACTCGCCAGACTGACTCAATCATTCTGGCAGTCTTTCATTTAGAGCCTTTGGCATGATGATCCAGTATCTTCTGACTCTCTGGTTTATTTTCATAAAGCATCCTTGATTTGTGCTTTGCTACAGAGTAAACCTAGACGACTGCCCTGTTGTTCCTTCCCAAATTCCCTAAGGCTGGGGTTTTGTGCCATACCCGAGTTCTCTGGCATATCCCCCAAGCTGGGAAAAAGAGAGAAATTCCAGATAAATGAAGACCATATTCTGCTTTCTTTTTCCTGATAAGAGTTGTGGAGTTATTAACACTAAAACGGCCATCAAAATAGAAATGCATGGTACAAAATCTCCGTGGACGCACTGGTTTGGCACAGCTAGGAATCTAATAGTTGGCCTCATTGAAAGAGATCTTTCACTCTTCATTGCAATTGCATTATGCAACACATTTTCCTACTTAAATGGTTCACCTCACGTTCATTAGCAATGCCATTATAAAAAAATCCCTTCCCGACCTAACACCTTTTCTGGTATTTTCCAGATCACTGTAATAATTTAACAGAATTATTTGTTTTCCCTAGTTTGCTCCCTGCTTTATCTCACAGTCAGACATATGGTTTCATACCATAACACATCTTCTGTATGTTCACTTTTTGCCTGCCAACATCTGCTTGTGTCATATTGGTTATAACTGCTCTTGATCCACAATAGCCAGCAGTGGGAAACTGCAGTCGAGTCAAGTCTTAACTGGGAGACAACTGGGAATGTAATAGACTTCAGAAGGATCCTAGCTGCCACTCTGTCCTGCTTTTCCTGGCTTCCTCTTAGAAAACATTTTGGGTGTACTAGCCTGGGGATTTGAAGACATACCTCTGGAGTGTTGTGGAGCAACTGAGGTAGGGCGCGGGAGAAACAAACGGGTTGGATTTACATCTTAGAGGATGCAGATATGTGAGCCTGTAGAAACAATTATGAGGAACTGTTATGTAAAGTGGTTCTACACATCTGATGAGGGTAAATTAAAGCGCACAAAAGAACTGGATTTCAAGTGAAGAGGAACTGACACACAGAAACTTTTTTTCAATATAGACCAAAACCACGCTGCTCTTTATTCCTGTCCCCCTAAAGTTTTCTTTACTACTCTCCATATCAGTGGGGCACATGTTACCTTTACAGTTAAGTATATAGAGCCATAATATGCAAGACAGAGACCATCTGTCATGTCACAGTGGCAGGTTTGCAACCCTCAATCTGGCATAGTTTACAAATGGCACACATGGAACCACTGCCCCTTCTTGCCTTTGCTTCCTTGACCTTAATCAGTGGCTGGCCAGAGGTATTAGAACAGGATACTAAGACTATGCAGGAAGATCTGTGGCTGAGCTGAACTTTCCCCCAAACAGAACATGATTCCAAAATAAGGATTATCACATTAAAGTCAGCAAGATGCCTCCCTTATGAGTAACAGCTGATGCCTCTGAATCACACAGATTCCCTGATTTGTAGTCACTGTTGAGGAGCATGTGGTTTACCAGAATGGATCACTATCAACCACTGGAAACTGTATGACCTCCGGAATAATTCACAGTGAGTGGTGCTAGATAAAGCCACAGGGTGATAAAATCAGCGTTGTCAGCACTACTATCTAAACCAGTCAAAGAGGACCCCTCAAAGAAAACCCAAGACTTAAAGTGACAGTCATAAACCATGGCCTACAAGTTTGAAAAGAAACCCATGGGTTGGCCCTTCAAAAACAATTTCCTTTCCAAGAGACTGCAGATCGTGGAGTTTTGCAGAGGCTGGGTTTTGAAAGACTTGGAGTGAAAATTATGTTCTATAGAGTAAACTGTTTAGTCTGTTTAGCCTCCCATGAGACATAAAGCATTTATCTTGAAAAAGGGATTTGTAATGCTGGGGTATTGATGAAAATTGAAACTCCTGGCAAGATACTGAAACTGAATTGGGAAGAAACAGTAATTTGGGATAATGTAGTAATTTGACTAATACAGTGGTTTAAATACAAAGGAAATGAAAGTAGAAATGTTGTAAAATTAGAAAATTAGAAAAATCCAAGTAGGCCTAATTGTGAGCATTTGAGAAATGAAAACGTCTGGCTTAGATGCTCAGATGGCCTTAAATAACAGGCCGTAAGTTTCTTTGCATCTTCAAGCTCATCCTGTTTGTCATTAAGTGAATTTGGGCAAGCATCACTTCTATATTTGGCCAATTGATTAGTTATGAATCGACTTCCTGCCAAAGTTTGATTGATTGCTGTAATCATATTCTTGTTTGTTCCAACAAGCCATGACATGTACAGCTGATCTGGAGGGGAAGGAAATGAGTATGGCCAAATTTTTCCGAGCCTAAATTAACATATGCATGTACATCTTCGTTGCAGAAAACATGATAAAAAAAACAGATGCCAGTGTACGGTTTTCTTGTCTGAGGCTTGCCCAAGAAAATCATGTAGATTAAGTTTGAAGGAAAGCTGATCTGGCATCTTATAGCCAGCTGTGTTGGATATGAAATGTGATATCAGCACTGCCACATTTCACTATATTTCACTGTTATTAGAAATACCAAGTCCAAAAATTCATATATGACAGCACTCAGTAGAAAAAATGAGAAGAAAAAAAAGGGAAAAAAAGAAAGAAAAAAATGAGTTCTTGTGACCATATGTATTGTAGCAGCTGCAGTTTCCATGTAAAAAACAAAAAACAAAAACACTTAATTCTGTAGTTTATCTGCATGAGGGAGGTTTGAGACTGGGTTTTGGCTCAGCTATTAGAGTGATCCTATAACACAGTGCCGAGGCCTGGCCTGTGTTCTTGTGGACACTTTGGTAATGGCCCAAACTATTTATACAAATTCAATTTCCCTCTTGATTCTGGCCTGTTTTGTTTATTTTTGTTTTGAGTCTGAATTGTGGTTGACTGATTAGTGGTGGGTGGCTGAGAAAGGCACAGCAATCAGCATAGAAGGGAACCTACACATTTATTTAGCTTTGCTCAGGAATCTGACTCTGGTAGGCCGATACAATATTGACATGATGTTCAGAACAATAAATTAACATGTTCTTAGGAACTGAATATAGAGTGAGCTGTTATAGTGCTTCATCATTCAGAAATAGGGAATTCCATACCTGTACTCCAGCCCATCATGATTTTACTACATAAACAACAACCAGACGATCAATGAGACATATACCTGCTGATACTTTTGAGGAAAGTAATGCACACTGAAACAATATAGGCTTCTGTCACCAAGAAACTAACAGATTAGGTACAATTAATTAACCATTAGCTGATCTTCCTGCTGGTTAATCACTGGATGCTTTATTTTCGAATCACATTTGTCTTTAATATTGATTTTAAAAATAGTTAGAGGGTCAAATATGAAGTCGTATCATATTTTTTTTGCATTGATTTGACATTTAGGGTCTCATCAACTTTATCTAGGACCTATGCATTGGCCTATTTAGTTTCCATCCGCATATCCAAAACATAGGTTAACATAATGTATATGTAAATGTAATATGAATAAGCAGTGAATAATGCTGAAACTAAAATCTAAAAAAGAATTTAATGAATCAACATGCTACAAAGAGAGGCACCTTTTGCAGTTAGATGAGATTTTGGCGCCACCAAGTGGTGATTTAATAGTAAGGTTGATTAGTTGTTAGTGATGGCGTTTTTGCTGTGTTTTAAGATGTAATACTTTTATCCAGTTTACTTATAGGCCTACTGTTAACTCGACAATGTAAACTCAAACTTCTAAGAATTTAATAATTACTGAAACTAAAACTTTTTCTCCGTTCTCTTGAAAGTAAAAATACAACCATAAATAATTGTGGCAGCAATATTTAACTCTGCTCTTTAAAAGTTTTTTTTTTAAGAATACGCTTTTTTACGGTTAATATTAAACTATTATTAGTATCTACAAATTGTCAGTGGGTTTTTATTGCTACGGAGATACGGAAAGCACACTGGGACACATCGTGGTGTGGCTACCATGACAACAGTTGTCAAACACCGCTAGATCTAACGCTAGCTAACTTCTAGCTGTTAATAATTACTTACAGATAATTTTAATATAGTTAACTACCTGATAATTCAGTGTGCGCCTCCATGTCAAAAAAGGTAAGGTAAATTAAGGTACATTGAAAGCAATGTGCACATTTTTAGGCCTAGATGTGATATGTTATATAACAGTTTTTCTCGCGTTAGCAGGTTCCAGCTAGCGTTACTGTGTACAAATAGGGCTAACTTACTGAAGATAGTTTTAGTAAAGACCTAGCCTAATTATACTTATACCTGTTTTGGAACAAGGTAATGGGGTTAGGGTCAACCAGCCGTAAAATTTAAATTTGTTCTCCAGACCATAGGGAATTAAGCTAAATCTTAGTTTGCTTTCTTCACCTTTGCAGACATCTGGATATAAAGGTTCATGTGACCATACCAAAACTGAGGAGCGGTGAGTGTTGCTTCTAAGTTATATATAACCAGTACTCACCTACTTATATGTACTGCTGAAGATGTTACACTGTCTCCTCAGGGAGGGAAGAAGGTGCGTGCGTTACAAATGTGGTCTACTCAACACCATACTTGATGTATTGCGCCAAAGACCAGGTTGGGTTGAAGTCAAAGAGTGAGTGGGGTTGGCTGTTTATCATCACATCAGCTTCTGTGTCATAATATTCGTTGCTTGAATCTGGCATTTACTCTTTTTCTCACAGTGATGGAGAGTGGGACTTCAACTGGTGTGATGTGGCCTGGCTGAGGGAGAATTTTGATCACTCATACATGGAGGAGCATGTAAGGATAAACCACTTTCGCAACCATTATGAGGTGAGGCAGCATCAGTCTACCATGCTTTGGGGACAATAAACTGGAAATTTCAACAGCAATAATAATTTATCATTCAAATGAAAAGTCATGTTGTCTTTTTCTGTGCTTCTGTGTTTTATGTTTCAGCTTACTCGCAAAAACCTCATGGTGAAAAACCTCAAGAGACACCGGAAAAATCTTGAAAGGGATGTTGGCCGCATGGAGGCAGCCAAATGTGACTTTTTCCCCTGCACCTTTGCACTGCCCAGTGAATATCATCTCTTTGTGGAGGAGTTCAAAAGAACCCCTGGCAGCACTTGGATCATGAAGCCGGTTAGTTTAAGTAGACCACAGCTGTAATCTAGTGCAATAAAATGATCTTCAGTATTTGAATGACCCCAGAAACTTAAAAAAATTAACTGGTGTCTTCATTTAGGTAGCAAAATCTCAAGGGAAAGGCATTTTTCTGTTCAGGAAACTGAAAGACATCATGGATTGGAAGAAGGTATTGTGCATTCATTCCATGAAGGAATTGGATGCAAATTTATCAACTAAAAATAGCCTCTCTTTTTTTTACATACTCACCAACATTTTCAAACCAATAATATCATGCTTAAACAGGATGGCACCCGTTCAGAGGAACAGAAGGATGCAGCTCAAGTGGAAAGCTATGTGGCTCAACGCTATATAGAGAACCCCTATCTAATTAACGGTGACAAGCTGAATGAGGAATACACTTTTATTGTTGTAAATTATCAAATGTGCTTAGAAATAATTAACCATCAACTAATAATAGACAAATTGAGAAAAGGAGGATTAGTGAGAAAATAGCTTTTTATACTTGCTCAAGTACTTTTTATGCTTTTTGTCCCCGCAGGCAGGAAATTTGATCTGAGGGTCTATGTGCTGGTCACATACGTATGTACTGAACTTTGTAAATTACAATGTTTTGTACAGAATGTAAATTTTGTACCATGTGTGAATCAGAGCATGTGTGTTTATGTTTCAGTATGTTCCCTTGAAGGCCTGGCTGTATCGAGATGGCTTTGCCCGCTTCTCAAGCACCCGCTTCTCCCTTAGCACTATTGATGACAAGTGTATCCTTTTTTTCCCCTTTTTTTTTGGTGTCATAACATTTGGTCTCCATTTGAATGTTGATAGGTTTAATGCGATAATTCTGATGACTTTTGTTCTGAGTTTTTAGTACTATTGTGTCAGTCTCCCCTTACCAAGTTAAGCATTTGTCTAATGAAATATTAAAGCAAAGTCGGTTTTAAATAGCCGGGTTTGACCCAATTTCTGAGGCTGTTGTTCCTAATTTTGCCACTTTCATCCACTTCCCTGTGGAAGGCGTGATGACATCATTAAAGTTCCCAAATTTTACTTAGTGCCTCTTTTAAGATATGCACCTCACCAATGTGGCTGTTCAGAAAACAGCTCCAGACTATGATCTTGAAAAGGTGTGTAATTCAAGAACCTCAAACAACAGTTACCAGTTACCATGTTACTGCATAATTCAATTTGCCTGAAATGTATCCCCTTTAACGAATTCAATCTCCTCTTCATTTTTGCATGGTGTTATTCATCTCTAAAAAGGGATGTAAGTGGCAGATGCAGCAGCTTCGAAGATATCTGACTGCAAAACATGGCAGGGAGATGGTTGAAACCCTGTTTAAAGAGATGGATAACATATTTGTGCGCAGTCTACAGAGTGTACAAAAGGTCATTATAAATGACAAACACTGCTTTGAGCTCTATGGCTACGACATTCTACTGGATCAGAACCTCAAACCGTAAGTCAGTGCTATTTGATTGCAAATTCTCAAAGTCAAGTTGCAGTTTCCATCCATGTCCGTCCAGACTCATATAATATAGAGTATGTGGTGCCTGATAGAGCTTGGTCACATGGTGCAACGACAAACACCTTAAGTGCAATATCAGTAGTGGACTACAATGCTTCAAATATGGATGTTGCTGCAAAGAAGCTCTAAATTCTGAAACATAGATTCTTCACACACATGAACAACCAGGCAGCACAGAAGATTTTTACAATCAGCACAATTTGTGTGAAATTTTGTCCTAATTAGCATATGAATCCTTGAGTTATGACTAAAAATTTGTTTAATAGGTCACAGTGACCTTGACCTTTGACTTCTGACCACCAAAATTGAATCAGTTTATCCTTGGACCCAAGTGGACGTTTGTACCACATTTGAAGAAATTCCCTCAAAGCGTTCCTGAGATGTTTACAAGAATGGGACAAACATAAGGTCACAGTGACCTCTGACCACCAAAATGTAATCACTTCATTCTTGAGTCCAAATGAATGTTTTTGCCAAATTTGAAGAATTTCCGCTAAGCTGTTCCTGAGGTATCTCATTCACAAGAATGGGAGGATCGGACAACCCAAATAATGCCTCTGACTACGGGTATTGCTGGCGCGGAGGCATAAAAGAATTGCTATGTTAGGATATAGTGACATATCCAGTATACATCACATATATAAGCATATTTTTTACTTTACACATTTTTTCACATATCAGATTCCTGTAGTCTGGGCCACTCAAAGGTCACTTCAGGGCCAGATGTGGCCTTCGGGCTTTAGTTGAATAGGCCTTGTCTTCCCGTACACATTCACTTGCAAACATGCACTAAGGCTTGCATGCTCACAGAAAAACTCAGAAGAGCACATGTACTGACAAGCAAACATAGCACACATTTGATTTGTCTTCCTGGATATTTAAAAACAAAGCAGTAAATCTGTAGCATTAGCCTTCATGAGAACCTCGTAAATCTGTGCAGCATATCGGAAAGTCTTAACAGGTATGCACTGGTCCTGCTGTAAACAACACACACCAATGACAATGCCACTTTCAAATGTAAATGCTGTAACAATCATTCACTTGCTTGTGCCCAATGAACTGTTTGCTGGGTCTCTTGCCTTGATTGGCCTAATGCCAGCCTAAAAGCTGATGTTTGGCGAGTGTGATCATCCTCTGTCTCTGTGTAGGTGGTTAATTGAGGTGAATGCTTCTCCATCACACACACCCAGTAGTCAAGAGGATTACGAAATGAAGTGCCGGCTGCTGGAAGACACTTTGAATGTTGTTGATGTGGAGGGAAGGTAAAGGCCTTTTTGTCATCAGGTGTGAGGGCTCTCTGCCCCTCCATTCATTTTCAACATATTCTTTGATATTCATTCATCTATAGAAATGTTTGAGTATATATATTTTTAGCCTGGGTTTTACAACATAAGAACACAGGTGGAAAGAAGCGTATTTGAGAAACACAACACTGTGTCATAGCAACAATAAACAACTCCCATTTTCCTTCGATCACTAGGTGAAGGCTGTACAGGCGATGACTTCCTTTGATTTTGTTCTGCACCACTCGAGCTGCATTTTAATAACTTTTTTTTTTCCTCTTTAGGCTCACTGGCAAGGAGAAAAGGGTGGGTGGCTTTGATCTCATGTGGAACGATGGGCCTGTCTACAGAGAGGATGTCAACCTAGAAACATTTGGCAGCTCATGTTTCACTGCCAATACAAACTTAGGTAACCTGACTGTGCTGCTAATGCAAACTTTCCAAGGGAACAAATGTCCACATTTTTGAGGCCTTCTGATAAATGTGCTAAAGCATATACTGTATGCATAAGACCACATTATTTTATCATGTGGAAAATACTTTATCATTCTATTGTTAGTAATTGCTGCAAATATACACCTTTCCTTTGCTGCAGGATGTGTGAACGACAGAGAGAAGCAGCTTCGCTGGCTTCTAAAACCATTTCCAGGCCAGAAGAGGATGTAACACACTCATATTTATCATGTCCCATCACTGTAGTTCTTAGGATGTGTCTGGGAGAAGACGGGCTCCAGTAAACACAATTAAGTGAACAACATTAGTAATATTTCACACAAAATGAGCTCTCTGTGATAATCTGATCAGATTCCAGGGACCTGGTTGAAATCTGAATATGCAAAATAGTGAAAACTACATTTCCTGAGAACTACATTACACCTTTTAATGCTTTAATTTCAGAGTGCAAAGACAAGTATACTAACATGCAATTTTGTTTCTCATGAACGCAGTCATTAGCATGATTAATTACCACAGGTGTGAGCAGTTAGTTTGGGATTTTAGCAGTGTCTCAGTAATAAAGAAAGTTATGAACTGTGTACAATTTCTTTCACACAAATGGATCAATGTCTCTTCAGTGCAAAACATTTATTTCTATGCCTTACAAATACTTGCATTCGACAAAAATACACACCAGTCTTTCTGCGTGCATGTCAACATCATATACACATTTATAACAACATTGCCCCTCCTGGCCCCTTACCTATGGCTTTGATACTTTATTGGAATATTACGTAAGGAGGTGGATTTGGAATACATATCACATTATTTACATTAATGCAGTGTTCCCATGAATCAAATGGAAAATCACAATAAACAGATAAGACACTCTAATGCAAAGTGTTCTAAAGACTTCAAGTATGCAGTGGAATATGATGATATGTATAACATTACCATGTTACGGCTTAATAGCTATGATATTTTGGAGTTCCATTGAATCGTGAAAAGACCAATGGTACAGCACAGTAGACATTTACATTCAGCTCTTTGACTAAATATATTCTTTTAGTGCATGATGATGTTAACATAAGGACAATAATAAATACAACACAACACTTTTCATGAACGTGACTATGGTATATAAAATTTGGAAAAATATGCATTTACATTCGTAGCAAACATTAGTCTTCAGAAACGGCTCAACTCTTTGCAAAATACAATATATTTTCATAGACTACAATTCAAGCTGTTCAAACATGAAAAGCCCTTGTAACCAAAAATGTAATATCATTGCACAAATATATCTGAAACAAAGTTACATTACTGCTGCACATCACCACTTATTGCACCTTCCGTCTTTTCAGCCAAAGATGCGTCAAATGATCGCACGTCTTAAAACATGAGGCATCAAAGAAAAGACAAAAAGCAACATCAAGTAAAGCAAGAGCAATGAGAAACAAATGCATTCCAACGTCAAGATTGCGTTGGTTGGTTGCGTTCAATGACTAAAATGTACAACCCTGATTCCAAAAAAGTTGGGACACTGTAAAACATGAATAAAGACAGAATGCAATCGTTTGCAAACAAACTGTGTTTATGGACGACGCTTTCACAAAGTTTTGGCTTCTTCCTCGGATTGTTAGGCCTGTGTCGTCGTTTGTGGTGGAGAGGGTGGTGTTGCACGTGGGACGGGTGCTGGGTGGAGG
>JBBPCS010000480.1:4516866-4537806 GCA_037974645.1 Hollardia meadi | reverse complement strand
CTGTATGAAAAGTGCTATACAAATAAAGTTTGTTTGATTGATTGATTGATTGATTGAAAGTGTTCCAGAGCCCATGTAATATTATTCTTAATACAATCATGTGTTTCACAAAGTCGTGGCCCCATCCTTGCTTGTGAACGACTGAGCCTTTCGAGGATGCTCCTTTCATACCCATTTATGATACTATCACCTGTTAAAGGGACAGTTCACCCAAAAACACATATATTTTTCCTCTGGCTTATAGTGGTATGAATGCATCTAGATTGTTTTGGTGTTTAGTTGCCAGGTTTTGGAGATACCGGCTGTAGAGATTTCTGCCTTATATAATATATTGGAACTAGATTGCACTTGTCTGGGGGTGCTCAAATCGCCAATAAAATATAATAATACCATACAATACAATAATACAATAAAAACTCAACAGCACTGTCTCTTTCCAGAAATCATAACCCAGTTACAGACCTTCAAACTACACCTTATCACCTCGCAGAAGGAAACACACACAAAAAAATTGATGCACACAAGATGTCTTTCTCTTGGATTTTGAGCACAAGTTTGTCAAAATCCATGTAAGTGAGCACTTCTCCTTTGTCAGGATAATCCATCCACCTGACAGGTGTGGCATATGGAGATGCTGATTAAACAACATGATTATTGAACAGGTGAGCTTTGGACTGGACACAAAAAAAGGGCCACTCTAAATGTGCAATTTTATTACAAAACACCATGCCACAGATGTTGAAAGTTTTGAGGGAGCGTACACTTGGCATGCTGGCTGCAGGAATGAACACCAGAGCTGTTGCCCATGAATTGTATGTTCGTTTCACTCCCATAAACCGTCTCCAATCCAGAATTTGGCAGTACACCCAATTGACTTCACAACCACAAACAAACCTGTAAACACAGCAGACCAGGACCTCCATATCTGACTTCATCACCTGCATGATCATCTGAGACCGGCCACCTGGACAGCTGATGCAGCAGCTGGTTTGTTCAACCAACGAACTTCTGCACAAACTGTACTGAACACAATTCCTTGAAGCTGAAAACATCCCAGTTCTTGCAGGTCCTGCATACTCACCAGACATGTCACCCACTGATGTTAAGGATGCTGTGGATGGTGTATTTCAGTTTCTGCCAATATACCTCACAAAGCCATTGAAGAGGAGTGGACCACCATTCCACAGGCCACAATCAACAACCTGATCAACTCTCACCAGCATGTTGATATGCCACACCTTTAAGGGAGATGGATTATCTTGGCAAAGGAGAAGTGCTCACTAATGCAGATTCAAACTTGGCTCAAAGTCTTCCAGTTTTCCAAACTGGTGTTTTTTGAGCATTCCACAACTTTCACAATCTTTTGTTGCCCCTGTCCTAACTTGAAACGTGTTGCTGGCATTAAATTCAGAATAAGCATATATTTACAAAAATCAACGAAGAGGTAAAACATATATATTGTTTTCAATTGAGTATATTTGGAAAATGTTTAGTAAGTGATGATATTCTTTTTTTTTGTTTTACAAAGCGCTGTAACTTCTTTGGAATCTCGGTTGTAATGATCTGTGTCCAACTTCACTATGGATTACTTATACTGAAGGCTGCCCAGTGGTACAATAGATGCTTATTTTATGCCTATTTCAACATTAGTAGCATACTGATGAATGACTGCAATGCAACAGACTTCAATTTACATAGAGGCTGAGTTTTTAGAATCCTACTAGGGTTTAGGGTCATAATGAGCCCTCTGTCAACACACAGTCCAACATTATGGCTGTATATTTACTGTGCATTTGAAATGAAATACATACTGTATGTACATCTCCTCTATTTAGGTGTCATGTTATGCATTGAAATCATTGCTCTTTTATCTCTATTCCAGCGGCTTAACTTCTTGTTAGTTCTGACCTTTTGAAGGCTGTACACCACTGACTGATTTAGACTGCTGTAGAACAGTTACAACATGTGAGTATTACAATACACAGAAAGCAAGCATAGATTCAAGCTCCCGCACCAAGTTACCACTGAGTAAAGCACTATACTGTAGGTCTATAGGGGTTACTTTGCAACAAAGTGCACATTTTTTGTTTTGCCATTCTGCTTACTACTAAGCGGTGCCTTAGAGAGAGACTGCGGCTCTTTAGCAGCTCTTTTCATGGCAGGTTTAGAGGCCTGAGCTCCTGCCTCTGTTCTCTGCCAGTCCTCCACTTTCTTGGAGGGGAGGACCTCTCTCTTACTGGTAACAAAAAGACGTTTCTCTGCACCAGCTACTTTACTGCCACTGGACTCCTTTTTAACATCTGTCTCAGAGTTAGCTCTGACGCGGTTTTTCCTCACCTGAACCCTGCTGTTTGGGTTAGTTCCAGATTCCTGGGGTTGCTTACGGACATTGCCTGCAGCCTGCATTTGCCTGAGATGACTCCTTCCAGCTGAGGGGCTAACTGGGGTCTGGGCTCCTCCTCCTCCTCCTCCTCCGCCGCCACCTTGTCCTCCTGGGCTCCTACCTTCTGTGGAGGTCGCTCGGGTCTCACTGCTGCTCCTCTTTGCAGGTGCACCAGGTCTGGCTCTGCACTCAAGCAGTGGACTGAGCCGCGAGTGGCGCTGGTAGGCATAGGCAGAGCAACTTCCATTGCACAGCGGGTAGCGAATGTGACAGTGAGGGCAAACTGGGAAGCGGGAGTGCTGGTGCTGGGCTGAGGCAGGTGATGGGGGGTTGTTGATAGGTGCAAATGGGAATCCACGCTGGCTGTGACGCAGCCCTTTAGGGGAGTTGAGTCGGGATGGTGGAGCTGTGTGAGGCCTTGTTGGGTGAGCAGTGGTGGCAGAGGGGAATCCCTGTGGCCTTGGACGGCTCCCAGGCGGACGGCTGCTCTCTGCTTGCACTGTTTGGATCTGGAGCCACTCCAGCTGCAGAAGCCTTTCCAGGTACTTCTCTAAGGGCCCCACAGGCTTGGGTCGGGGAGCACCACGGCCCTCTGTATGAAGAAACAGTGCCAGCTGTCTCAGGCTCCAGCTATTGAACGGAGGAGGCAGAAAGTCTGGATAACTGTAGCTGGGTTTTTCACTCTCGCCTTCATCACCCACAGTCCCATGGGGTCCTGGGAAGTCTGGGGGAAAGTCATTACTGTTGATGACCTCGGCCCGGAGGTTGAGGTGAGGTGGGGTGCAGGGCGTACATGGAGAGGGCAATACAGGCAGCCTCTCCGAGTCGGACAGATCACTGGCACTGTCAGTGTCAACATCCTTCTGGTTGTAGTGCTGCTGTAGTGTCTCTGGGGAGGGGGCTGGGGAGTGTGTTAGGGGGTGTGCTGGCATGTGTCGTAGCCCTGATATCGGGGAGAGAGGCAGGGACAGAGCTCGCCGATTTTTCCCCATCCCCCCACGATTCTGGTGGAGCTCGTTGCAGAATTTTGACATCCGCTGATTTTCACGTTTCTCGTCCTTCCTGTGCACAGATAAGTGTTTGCAGAGTTGAGGTCTCAAATCTTCTTCTTCAGGGCTGTAAAGAGACAGACAAGTGTAAGGAAAAGCTGTTGGGGATTTGGGAATTTACTGCACCTGAAGCTGAAGTACTCAGGAAGACTGCAAACCCCTCTCCACGCATACCTGGAGAGTTTGCTTGTATTCCGCGTAGTACCAGATTTGACCCTGCCACCTTTTGGCTGCACACCCTGTAAAACAATGATTATTGATATTGTTTGGTTATTACTATATTTACTGGCGTTTCATGAAGCACACAACCCCCAACACATGCTACACTACTGTCTCCCATTATCTTTCATTTAGCAGGGTGCCATTCACTCACCCTCTGCACTGCTGTCAGTGTGTCCTTATCCTGACCTGGTCCTGGGAGTCCATTTTTCATTTGGCCCACTGCTTTCTTCATCTTGTTACCTTTCTTTGAACTGTGGAAACGTTTTATTGGTTAACCAATGTCAAGACAAAACTTGACAAGTTTGATTTTTTTTTCTTAGATGTAAAATGCGGCCTACCTGGTTACTGTTCCGCTATTTTCAGCGGTTTTTACCCGAATCTTCTCTTTGGAGACGACGCGTTTCAGTGTCGTGGATGCTGTGCGTTCCTGCATGATGGGCCCCATGTTGCAGGTCGCCAGAGGGGATGCTGTTTTGAGTCCAGCGCAATCGAATGATACGCTAGCTAAAGAACCGAACCGACATCTCGGATCAGATACTCTATTCTGAGAATAAGGCTAAAAACACCCATTTTCTCAAAAGTGCTGCAATGCATCATGCGCAGACAGTCGTTTTCCGCTGCAGGTTAAACACCCCCTCTTTGCCGTCGACTCGCCTCTCTCGTTGAATGACAATTCAGCGATTGTTTTTAAAGAATTTGTGACAGGAGATCCATCTCGTTTTCGATTGTCATCGTCCTCGCCATTAAAAATGCAAGACGGGCACACGGCGAATACGCTTTGTTGGCTTGCCTTCCCAGTCAGGTTTGTTTACCTGCCGATGACTGGCTCGCCGCTTGTGTCGATGTGGGTACGTGCATTGCATCATGGGACTTGAAGTAAATGCATACCAGACGCTTTTTCAAACGACATACATACACGAACGCTAAGTAAAGAGACTCTTAGCTATTCAGAAACAATGGAAAATGCAAGTGGGTAGTCGGTCAACACTGTGTCGTAGGAGTCAAAAAGAATTGAAACAAATGAAACTGCTCATCTCAAACGGCTCAATCTCCCACCATGCAAGCGCAGTGATATTCTAGTGCGTTTGCAGCTTCCTGTTACTTGCGTACATGTTAGTAGATCTCCATCGAGAGCACGCTACTGACATGTATGTATGTTAAAGGGATATGAGGATGTTTACCAGTTACAGATCGGGTTCGATTGTGGCCAATAGTGGACACTCGGTGATGCACGGAAACGCACAGCTTCAGTAAATACCACTTTAAATGGCGAATCTTGTGCTACATGCTGCAGCTTGGTGGAAATTAATACTGCACATCTTTACATGGTGAGATTATGTCAGCAGTGCACTGTAATGAGTCATTTAAGAGGCAGTGTAGGTACTGCTATTATTGTTTAGAGAGAAAGTAGTCGGTTAGATGCATTCAGGCACGTACGCCCAGAAGCACACGCCCACTCGTGCTGTCCAATTTACACCAACAAAGTAGTTGTCCTTGTCTCTGCAGCACAGCATCACGCATATTGCAGCCTTGTCATAATGCTTTTGATTATTTTCGGTGATGAATGTGACATACTAATAAATTAAACTTTCTCTACAGGTGAGGGGGACCCCAGTCCTCACAAAATGGATAGAGGGTGGTTTATTGGACATGAGAGGATTCCCCCAACAAAATCTAAAGACCAGGTGTCCAGCTCTTGTAGCAGCGTCCCGAGGCCTTGCATGACTATCAACCTGACTGAAATGCTTCGAGCTGACCAACCTAATACAGTAAAGAAGCCAATTCCCATCCGGCCGCCGAGTCCCAGAGTCTCTTTGCCAAGGGGACAAGAGTTTCACCACATTCTCTCCTGTGAACCCACCCCTAAACCCATCATCCGACAACGTTCACAGTCTCTGCCATCCACCACAGAGAAGAAGAAGCAATGCAGAAATGTTGGTGTACGGTTTGTTGACTCTTTAGGGGTTGACTTGGAAGCCATCAGGGTTTTCAAATCTGGGGAGGATCCCTTTATACCACATCATGTTACCTTCAGATTGTTGATGGGTGCAGAGTTGGTAGATGGAAGGCATCTGGAGATATGCTTGCCATACCTGAAGCCGGTTTTTGCCCAACAGCCTGGCGACCAGCCAGGATTCCTGCATCGTCTCCATGAGCAGAAAGTGTGTCTGGAGAGAGTCTTGTGTTTCGAACTGGGTGTCATTGGAATCACCCAGGTCATCAATTTGGACTTTGAGAAAGATGTCACAGCTCGCTATTCATTTACAGAGTGGAAGAGCTGCACAGAAACTAAGGCCTCTTGGGTGTCCACCATCACTAAAACCTGGGAAGAAGGAGGGGGCCAACATAGTTGTGATACATTTCGGTTTCACCTGCCTGTTCCTCCATTCCTGCAGCCAGGAGCAGTGTTGCAGTTTGCCATCCGGTACAAAGTCCGTGGGACTGAATATTGGGACAACAATAATGGAGAGAATTATAAGTTAGTTTGCCATAACTACAAACTCACTGTGCCCAAAGAATGTGAGGATAGTATGGTGCACTTCATTTAGGAGCACTTTATGATGGCTGTCAGCAAGACTAATTAAACATGTATAACAGCACTTTTTTCTTAGACTAGTGCTAACAGAGGATTTCTTTGTTCAAGATAAAATGTTGACTGTGACACTAGTGCACTTTTACCTGATGCCAACTTTAATGCCACTGTTTCACATTTGTTTGTACTGTATTATTAAATTTTCCTGGCTATTTAAAAAAAACTGGGCACTTTAATATTAGAACATCTAATGGAAATAACACTCACTGAGCACAACATAAAAATCCAGTGAAATTGAAATTAATGTACATTCTCTTCCAGCTGGGTATTTGACATAGAAAACAGGTTGATACAATGCAGGAGTTTGATCTGCGGAACCAATTTTCTCTGTATTCAGAGTTTATTTTTGAGTCAAATATTGTCACACCAAATGTCCAGACCAAACAATAGATACATTTTATATATCTTTTAATGAACCAGAAATTAATGCTTATTTTGTTTAACAATAAAGCACAGTTGCTTCAGGTTTTCTCCAAGCTTTCTTTTATTGGAAAACTGTTAAAACATTATTCCTAATGACAAAATATTCTAAAACATCTTTTGTCTTGAGGTTAATGGTAATAAACTGCTATAATCACAACATGTAAGTATTGTAATAAGAACAGCTCATATGAGCTGTCAAAACTCATGGGAAATATAGTTGTTGAATACTAACTAAAGTAAAATACTAAAATAATTGTTTCATCATTGTAAAATTAAAGTCTTACTCGAATTGTGCTATCCAGAATAGGAGATGTTTAGTCAGCTTGGGATAAAATAGGGACTGAAGGCTCCCTCTTTGAGAAGCCCCAGCGAGTTTAGAGAAAGTATTGGCACAGAGGAAACTGGTGGACAGCAGTATATATATAGTCATGGGGGACATTAGCCATGACATTAGCCTTGACATTAGCGACCTCTCGTGCGCCTGCGCGATGAACGAAAAGACTTCGCGCGTTTTGCTCTGGACCAATTATAAACCTGCCAAATAATAGGTACCGTTATCATGTCTTTGTGTCATGTTTTTGATGTACGACATCACAGTAAGTAATGTCACAAGAAATATACAATCCTCAACGATTTTAGTTAGCTATGGTATTTTAACGTTAGTTACTTGGTGCCTGCTGAACTTTAACTTCAGAAATTAGCGTCAGTTAGAGGTAACGTTAGCTAGCATTAACTGTATCTTTAAGCTAACGGTAACATTACTCTAACTAAAATGGTGAGGTCATAGGTGTGGTTAGATGTTGAACGTCTGTAGCCTAGATATAGTCAGCAGCTTATGTTAAATTGAACTTAAAACGGTAGTTACATCAAGTACCTAAAGTTGGTTTACCTTAATAGTGCTGACTGACAAATGTGATAGGCTAAGGTTGTCAACGGTTAGCTAACGTTAGTTAATGTACAAAATCATCTCACCAACGTATCAGAAAGCACTCCCACTGAGCAAGCCATACTGTTACGTGAACTGCACATGGATTGATTGACAGCCTAACTAGCTTAACAAATAAGGTAATGTTGACTTTCACCTAGCTCTAATTGTACATGAAGTTAATTCATGTTCAAGCAATGCTCGCGTTACGATCGACAGATTGATGTTTGCAATTACCCTTCCAGTCATTTTGAAGACAGCAGAAGCCAAGTGGGAGTAACGTTAAAGCTGTTCTTCGAAAGGAAGAATGGTACCGGGCCAGAGCACACAGGTCGGAAAGAAAACATTCTAAACATTACTGTGACTTAAAGTAACGCCACTTAAAAATGTGTTTAAGTAATAGTGAAGTAAACTTTGATGAACCCTTTTCATGTGCAGTTGGAGAAAGTCATTGATAAGGTGTTAAAGAGTGGGGATGTCCAACCACTGGATGGATTCTTGCAATGGGACATACATGAAGCGACCACCATGAATTGTTCCCAACAGTTTCTCACCAAATTGGATAAACTTGTCAGCAGGGTAAGATGTATTCTCACACTCTCTAAAATGTATTCTCACACTCACTAATATGCCATGATGCTCAGTTGTAGCTTTATGAAACCATATATATATTGTTTATGTAGAGTTTAGATAAAAAAGATTGCAAATCGGCCAGTTTGGGTCTGGCTGTCCTCCATAAGTGTGGGAAAAACCTGAAACTTCCTCGTGATTGTCAAGGTCTGCCAGGAATAATAGCTCAAGGCTTGCTCAAAAAGATAAGTATACATCCAAAGACACACAGTGTGTGATTGCTGTTTAAGTTACTGCACTTAGCCAGATGTTAATTGAACCTGGTTTTGTGCACATGGTGCAGTGGTTTGAGAAGTGCAGACAGCTGTGGATCCAGTGTGGTCCACAGTGGGATGAGCCCTTGTTCAACCTTTCAGAGGATTTCTTTGATGTCTTAAGGGTGAGCTAATATCTAACAGAAAAACACACCTTGCATAGCAGAAATACTGTAACATGTACTACTCATGTGTCCATAATGTGAAACAGTTTTCTTTCTTCCCTGTTACAGGAGGTCCATGAGTCATGCAAAGAAGGTACACTTGTATATTTCTTTAATTGTATTCATCCTCAATATGTAGGTTTAATTTTCTATTAGCCCATTTTATTAAAACTAACACGCTTTTATTCCACCTTGAGTGTTAAAAAATTATTATTTATCTAAATATGCAAACATTTATCTAAAATCTTAAATCACATTATTACTTGAAACTCTTTGTGTGTTCTACAGGTGGGAGAGTGTTAAGTTCTCCTCACAGTAGTGTTTAAATTGTAATTTTAATCCCACTAGCCCACTTGTTTTGGGCACTATCAAATCAGGTGCTCTTAATATTGTTTTCCTGTAGTTCCTTATAGAACAAAAGATTGTAGGAAGAGATTTAGTTGAAAAAAATGCGCATTCATCATTTAAAACCAGCATCTTAGAACTGCTTCGAAGTTTAAATTTAACATTTCATGATGAATCTCAAGAAAAAGCTTTGTCTCTACTTACAGTATTGCCACAAACATGTTTTTTTGCAGGAACATACAAAATCACAGAGTACTTCCTGTATCCCGTTGGTCATTTGGCAGTAGACCCCAGAATCTACATCCTGATCCAGAAAGAGGTTTGAGAAACTTTTCCTGATTTTTTTTGGAGTAGCCTTAAATACCTTGATTCAGGTGTTTGCTCATAAATTAACATCCTAATAATGTTCTAACAGGCTATTCGTAAATTTAACTTAATTTTGGACAAAATCCCAGTGGAGCTTAAGAAAAAGATGAAGATGCCAACATCACAGGAGGCCTCACATATCATGTATGTCATGGCAGTGTCCCCATAGTAAGGATCATTTTTGCTCATTTTAACAGTATCAATATTCTTTTGAACTGTTGCCTATTCATTATATTTCTACAGGATTAAGCTGGCTGGTCATATGTTGGAGGGTGGTGGTAAGTTTTTTCATGAATAGTACCATCTCTCTTCATGCAGAACCATACATAGAGACAAAAAATGCATGAAGGTCTGTTTGTGTCAGATCATGACTTTCAGACAGCGCTTATGGAGGCATTGTGCAGAATGGCCACTCCTGATCAGAGGAAGGAGTTGGCAGATAGATGGTTCAGCATGGAGCATGTGGCCAGTGCCTTTGTCAAGATCTGTGATTCTGAGTTTGAGACGGTAAAAACTTGTAATTTATCCAAGTGCATCGCCTTTGCCTCTCATTTGGATTTACATGTAGTTGCACCAAAGTTCTAATGTATTATAATAACATTACAACAGGAGCTTAGCTACATAGAATTTAATGTTAACATGTTTAATTTCAGGATTGTCGCAAGTTTCTAAACTTGGTGAATGGGATGCAGGGCGACAGGAGAAGGTACACAAATCCCATAACTTGGTACATCCCAAGACATTGTTTAGGGAACTCGAGGGATCATTAGGGTTGCCACTCAAAAGTAGAGTAATATTTCTATTTAACTGTTATATTAGACCCTTGACTCTAGCACAGTGAAAGAATGAACAAGAGTGACTACTCTTCCAGTCTACCCAGTAATATCACATAAACCCATAGAAACAGTTGTGGAACTCTGTGTCAGCTAATCTCTAACATTATCTTTCCATTAAATTATCTAAATGTATACAGTATTTGGGTGTCCTTGATAGGACAATGGTAGGGAACACATTCAGTGCTAATGACAGACACACATAACTGAATAACAATGTCCTCTCTGTACTGTAGAGTGTATTCCTACCCCTGTTTGGAGGTTTATCTGGACAAGTATGAGGTCAGTATCAACAGGATTTCTTTGGTTCAAAAAAAGGAGAAAAACACAACAGAGTTTTAAATTACAGTATCAGTGAATTTCCAAAGATACAAATTACTATTATTTGTCTGAGTCTGAAAGCACATTCAAGGCAATGACATTAACAATGACGGAACTCAATCAAGAAGCATTTGTCTTCTTGATAAGTTCTATGTTAACTATGTATGGTGGAATTTCATAATCCATAATGTACTCCCCTAAGTGTATCAGTAGATGTGTCAAAAGTATTGTGGTTATGTCGTCAGCTGCTGATGCCCGTTGATGAGAAGCTGGAAGAATTTTGGATCGACTTCAACCTTGGCAGCCACAGCATTTCCTTTTACTTCTCTTTGGCTGATGAAGAAGCGCAGGTACTTTGAGATCATTAATGAAAGTAAAAATCCAAAAGTGAAACATTTACATAATCATCAGTAGATGTACAGTATATCTGTTAGAGCCTAACCTAGTGTTGTTTCCCCTTCATGAAGGAGGGCCAGTGGGAAACGATATGTATCACTGAGAATGAAGTCCAAAGCTACACTGTCACAGGTAATCAGAGCACAAAGAGCACTGTATTTATATTTACTAACTCAGCCCTTTAGCTGCAAAGAGCATTCTTTATCTCCAGAGGAGCGCAAGAGGCACATCTTGCAGTTAAAGCTGTCGGAGGTGGTGGTCGTGGGTGCAGTGGAAGGATCAAGCCTTACCATCCACTTCAGCTCCTCTCTGGACATCCTGCAGGCTGCTTGTAGCGTCTTTGGACACAGCAAAAACAAAGTAGGCCTTGGCACATTCACTCGCACAACTTAGCACAATATTTATTTGGCAATTTGCATTAACAAACATCTGTTCCTGTCAGGGCTTTGTAGGAAAGACAAGCAGATCTGTAGTGAAAACCACAGTTAAAATTATAATGGAAGAGAACAGCTCCCAGGTAACCAATTGTCTGTTAACATATTAGGACATTATTACAAATGCCAAAATGTATTTAAAGTTGAGATCAAATGAAAAATGTCTATTTAACCCTTTTACATCACATCCCTGGTCATATTGTGTACCTATTTCACAATGCCAGAAAAGACTCAAATATCAATTTCTTTGTATTCTTGTATCAAAATCCAGTCATGTTTTTGTCTTGTTAAACAAAATTTGACGAGCATCCAACTATGAATCACTGCAATTCTCCGTGTTTGTTATGACACGCCCACTTCCAATGTTCAAATTAAATTCCTCCCAACGTTATGTCCCACCTGCCCATGGCTGTAGTGCTAAAAAAAGGTGGGTAAACTGTAAATACCAGTTGCCCATATATTAGACCATGTATAAGTATTTGAGACTAGAACAACAGAAGTCATATATCCCTGTAAATATGTGTTTTTTTCTTATTATTATTAATATGGTAACACTTTATAATAAGGGTACAAAATAATTAATGATTAACTCATGCATGACTCATGATGATTTAATGTATGAATTAATGCAGGATGTATCATGAATTCCTGTTACTCACCATTAACAAATGAGCAAGTTACTCTGACTTTGTGATTAGTTCACATATAAAGATCATCAGTTCAGGAATGTTAATTCACAGATCATACATTAATTGATATGTGCCCAAATTAGTTGGATTCCAGTTACATAAAAAGTTATTTCCAACATATGTAACAGTACCAGTTCTCATAGAAATATAAATAACTTGTCGGACAAACATTTATATATTAAACATTAATACAGTTACACAAATAAACTTTAATGTAAATGAAATCCAGCTGACTTGATGCATATAAATTAATGTATGAAATAACTGAAGTAACTTAATATTCCTTTACTGAAGATCAATGAAGTGTTATCAGAATTTGAAAATATTTTTAAAAATTAAGCAGGGATAAGTGAGTAAACCATTATAAAAGTGATTAAACGCAGGTTTTTATTTAAAAAGCTACGTAATTGGTGTTTACGGGCGTTTACCCCCACCACAGCCCTGTATCCTGTTTCTTTTGGAAATATGTTACGGTATGGAAGCTTGATATTCACCAAATGCTGTTTCATCTGGACTTTAACTGAAGCCACTGGGATGGGTGCCTATTTATTAATGGAATAGGCTCATTGGGATATGGCAACAGACAAAAAAAAAATCTAATTGTTGGGTGTTTGGCCTCAGAAATGAGGTTTACATTAATGGGATGCTATTGTAGCAGAAGTGCATATTGAAAAAGCTTCCTAAGTCCAAACCTGCATTACAGCTGTGTTGGTTTCTGTGTTAACTGTATACTAGTCAAGTCAAATTCAAATTTTATTTATATAGCGCCAACAAACACAACAAAAGTTATCTCATGACACTTTACATGTAGAGTAGGTCTAGACCATACTCTTTTATTATGAATTCATTTAATTGTCACTTTCCATGCAGGTTGTTCCAGAGAGTCAGGTGACCGTTGGTCAAAGTGAAAAAAATACCCCCCCCTACCTTTTAACTGCCCCGTCTGCACCTGTCCAGGTAAAAGAGTTTTGCACTCTGTTCTTTAACAGAACACATAAGTTTGTCATTGACAACTGTCTTCATTGAGCTTGTAAACATATATAACCAGGCTCTACGGGTCTTTTGGATTTTTCTTGTTACAGTAATTAATGCTAACTCAACCAATTTGTAGTCAGTATGTTATTTTTTTTTTCTGATTACCCAAGTACATTGAATGACGGTTTAGACAGAACAGTGGTTTCTATTACAGTAGTCAGTAGAAAATGATTGATTTCATGTAACAACACAATATATAATACTAATATGCTTTATGCCTATCTAACTACTAGTAACTAACTTATGTCTAACTAATCAATAGATTCGTCTAGAGGCAGAAACATCATTAGTTGATAAATCTAATTTGTAACTGCCATAATGTGTTATCGCTGCATTGAAAAAAAACTAAAGATTCACTGACACAGTCATTCTGATTTTCCATCCAGGTGGTGACCCCAGCCAAGATGAGGATGTCAGAGTCTTCCAGCTTCATCAGGAGCAGTGCAGGAGGAAGTGAGCGTGGTGCCCGTTCCCTCTCTGCTGTTATGCCATCAGGTAGGTGACAATAAAATCTGCTGTCACACCAGTACCAGTGTTATTGCATTATTTTGAATGAATACAGGGTTAATAATACAATATGCAAACATATTTTGCATTAAAATGTGCTGTACTAAACTCTTGGTATTTCATGTTTTTTTTATTACAGTGCCTCCTAAACATTTTTGATGTTAAGGAAAGACCAATACCAACAAAACTATATCTGATAAGAATTATGACATCATGAATCCAAGTTTATCATATATTTTTTAATATTTCATAATTGTGTCCTGTAGTTGGGGCAGGACAGGTAGGATTAGAGAAATAAGGTGGTTAGATCACAGTAAACATTTAACAGTTTTGTTTATTGACTTTTATTGACACATTAAGTGAAGAGAAGTGCAGAGTTAACTCAGCGTAAAAGGGTGGGCCCTGAATCTTGAGTAGATCGTTCCTGTCTTTTAGGATTACGTTAAGATAGTGTTTGTTATCATACGTGAATCAATGTCTCTCCAATTGACATTCATTCTTATCAGCTTTTTCTTTACATGCATCAAGATTCTTGTCATGGGGAGCCTGCTCTACCAACTGAGCTACCAACTGTGCTGAGGCTATCAGTCCTCTGCAGCGGCCACCGGTTCGACTCTCGCCTGTGGCCCTTTGCTGCGAAGAATCTTGTCATATCTAATTCACATCCACAATATTGTAGCCTAACCATTCCAGGCTGTTTGTCCTGCCTGGAAGCTCTCTCTCTCTCTCTCTCATTTTTTTCTTTCCTTCTTTCTTACTTATATTACCTGTGAGGATAAATTAAAGCAAGGCATGGTATTGTTCTTTTCTGTCTTTTAAACACGTCAGCCAAGGGTAAAGGGAAGCCATCTCTGGAAATGGTTCGTTCATGTGATTGGAAAGGTGAACTTTACCTTGGAGACCTAAGGACAACTGCTAAGACCTGCAGTCATGGTACAACGCCTAACAGCACAATAGCAGGTGGCATGATACAGCAGGTATGACACATACTGAATGTAATGCATGCAAAATGTACCAGATGCACCATTTGGTACTGGGGTATTGTTTTTGCTTTTGGAATGTTGCATTACCCCATGTCTAGATCACAGCTGTCAGTCCAGCGTCAAGCTCACGTGATGACAGTGTTCATGCGACACAGATGTGTCTGTCTATACTGGTACCTTCCTATTAGTAAATGTCACGCAGCAAAGGAGCAGCCAAACTTGCTGTGCAGTGCGCGGTTTTCCCTTGTTATGTTTGAGTATTCCTGATCTATTTTTCAACAGTGATGCATTTGATTGTGTTACAAGGTTAGTGTGGCTTGTAGTGACTGCACTCAGGGTAGGCAGGGGTGTGTTGGCAATCAGAACAGAGGGAAAGGTTGGCAGTGAAGTTTTCATTATTATTGCCCACTGCATCTCCTCAATGTTGAAGAAGTTCCCATGTCACTTCCCAGCTGCTGGGCCAAAGTGAAAACAGAGTGTGGGATTACAAACAGAAGCACACTGTTTGGCCAAGTTGCAAAACGTAGAAAAATATATTTATTCTGTGCCTGATGTTTACATGCATATAAATTGTTCTGAGGTCGCTGCTGAGACATGACCCTGCAAGGAGCTTGTGCAGACAGCTGCATAGATTAAAATGAGAGTGAATCTGTTTCGTGAGACGTGCCAGGTAAAAACGTGTCTGACACGCTTGTGGTCCAGACACAGGGTTAATTTCATGGTGTCTGACTCAGAATAGGATTTCTACAGTGCATAGCTTCCAAATAGTTTAGTGAGAATAAGGTTGGAGAACACAAAAATATATAATCAGCAAATCATTATGGTTGTAAATAGAGTTAAGCTAGTATGTTACTTTTGTCTAATTTTGCACAATTTTCATGAACTGTTTTCAGTGTATGAGAGTATGATAAAACTTAACTATGAACACAGTAATATTGCTTTGAAAATTGAATATTTTAGAGACTACATGTGTTGATTTTTAAGATTAAATCTAATAATTCCAGGCCAAGATAATGTTTGAGGCTACTGGTGAAAACCACCCTTACAAACAGGATTTTTCTTCCAGCTTTCAGGCATATTGGGTATAATTTGGCCTGAGAATCCTGCATGTATTTTGCATGTTATTTCAGTGAAAGAAAAGTTGTTTTTGAACAAAACATATTCTGTTGCATTTGTTGTCTCTGCTTTACTGACAGAACATACCAGAGCCAAAAGCAGTTGATATGGTTCTAGCTGGAGAGGAAGAAGAACAGTCTCTGGGTATTATATTGTTATAATGACTTTTGACTTTGAGTTGGCCCAGAAATATTGCTACACTGTTATTCTTCAGAGACTCTTAAACCCACCACTGATTTTTCTACTTACAGAGCATAGTTTTGTGCCTGACACCCAACCCAGAAGCGGGAGAAACACGTAAGCACTATGAAAAACCTCCACACTGTCTGCAGATTTACAGCTATCAGAGTAACCAACACTCTGATTGGTAATGTTTGCATTTGTGTTAATGTGATATATATTTATGGAGAGTATATCTAAACATGTTTGTTTAAATTGCAGCTCTTCTAACTGGAGTAAACTGTCAGTTTCTGAAATGCTAATGATGCCCACACAGAAAATCAATTCTCTGCCAAGACCTGGTAAACAAAGAAGTCATCTTTACTATCTCTAAGATGTCACTAAATGTTTTGCATACTAGAAGGTATAACACGCACAAAACCTAGATAGACAAAAAAAAATGTCACCTCACTTTAATTTTGTTTTTCAATTATATTATTTCTTTCCTTTAGAGCCTTGGTCAAATTTATCACAACAGCAGGAGTGCCAGGCCTTAGCACAGAGATTATCAGTTTCAGTTCCAATCAGCCAGAAGCAACTCCATACCCAGCTCACTCAGCGCCTGCAGCAGGTCCTCAGTGAGAGCGAGAACCAAGATCCTGTGCCTCAGGAGCCAGTTGCACTTCAGAGAAAAAAGTCTAATATCAGAGAGGATTCTAAAGACCGAAGCTTAGACTGTCAGGCAGACCGTTGTGCTCTCACGTTGTGTGCTCCCAAAAAGCAGCAGGTGAAGAGAAATGGCCTGGCTAAATGGAAGAGCAAACAGCAGATGTCACCGGAGGTGGAGGCTACTCTAATCAAAGCTCCAGCCAAAGCCTCCACAACCAAAGTTCTGCAGGAGAGAATTCCACCCAATGTTAACGCTGAAACTAAGAGGGACCTTTCAAGCAAAGAGAAGGTATGAATTCTGTCAGCTTTAAACTTAAGAGTGCGGGACTTTTTTTCATATAAACAAACATCTGTTACCTTCAAGGCTTTGCCAAAGGAGTTCTTACATTGCTGATAAAGCTAATCACCGCCAGATAAATCGTAGTAATAGTGGAGTTTTTAAGCTGGTGTCTGTAGCGACTTTCCAGCGCTGGCTCATAGGCGTTCTAACATTGATTGGTTTTCCAGAGCAGAACAGGGAGCAACTGTCCATTCAGAGTAGGCTACAGCTATGGGCTACAAGCTTCAGTCACTCGTCTTCATAAGCACGGCGACAGTGTTTGTGTAATTACTCTCTCTGCCAGAAGAGGGATGGCAGAAGTTCCGCACTGCAGGTTTAAGCAGCTTAATGTCCATTCTAAGGCTTAATGTTTTCAAAAGTATCAAACTATTGACACCAATATCAATACCAATACAATACAATCAGAATTCTACCTCTGGCTGCACAGATATAAACATTATTACAAATGTGTTGATATTGTTGATTGATGTTGTGTTGTGGTGGTGGTGTTTTTTTCTGTAGCTGTATATGCAGGTTGATAATTTAAAAAAAAACTGTGCTCAGGACATTCTTGTCTGGTATCGGAAGAGGTATTGAATATTGTTTTTTTGGTACTAATATTGTATGGAAGTTTAAAATTCTGGTATGGTGACATGACATCCTTTCTAAGGTTATTAAGGTTACATATTGTGGTTCTCATGCCTTCTAACGTCTTTACTCAGAGAGATGCAGTGCTTGCAGGTAGCATGGTGAAGCTCATCTCAAGCCGTTATGAGTCCACAGCAAAAGAAACTGCAGAACATGCCCCCCAGAGCTGGAATCCTCCTTTTGCCAACAGGTATACACATTCATGATTTTTGGGCTACATTGTCTTGTACTGTAGTAAATAAACAAATGCCACGACTAGTGTAACTCTGCTACTTATTGACTGTTAATTGACTTTTTTTGTAATAGGCCAATCTTCAATATGAGCTGGTTATCAACTGTTAAAGTAAGTGATCATTTAGGTGAAACTTTAAATGACTTTTCTCGATCTTGATTTAATGAAGATTATCTTTATCTGCTGTAGAGAGAAGTATCTGGGCCTAAAAGCCTAATGAAATTTCACAGCAAAACTGCAACATGCTATACAAGGCAGAGGTAATATAGTTAAGTTAATTTGTTTGGATAGTTTAGTGACATTCAGTGCATTATAGAATGTATTTAATGCCTTTTTTTGTTGTACAGAAAAGATCTTTTTACATTCAACACTGAAGCACCATTGAATACTGGGGTAAATATTACTTATGTTAGTTATTTTATATCTTTGGATAAATTATACCTGGGTACTTGGTTCGCCAGTGTAGTGTTTAAAATCTGTTTTCATTGCTCTTTAGGAAAAGGACAAAACTTTTACTAACACCTCTGCCATATCGAGCAGGTAGGTATGACAGTTGAGAATGGCCTGTGGGCTTATTTGGCAAGAAATGCAATCTTTGAAACAGTAACAATTTGTCAAAAATGTGTATTAAACCTGTCTAATTTCATACTATATTGTTTGACAGTGGCATCCATGACTCCCCAGTACTCCTCAGCACAACAAAGAAAGGACAACCTGTGGCAAAAGTATACTTCCTTTATAATGTAGACTGTAGTGTTTTATTATGTGTTTTATTGTAGTCGTGTGGATGCTTGCTGCATGTGTGTTCATGTAGTTTTGCTCTTGTCAGGAAAAAGGAAGAAAAGCCCACAAATCTTTCAAAATAAGAAAATGTTTCTCTTTGAAAAAGTTAATATGCACTCACTCAAAATTAATTTATGTAAAGTACCTCACTCTCCCTCTCTCTTTCTTTCTGTCTGTCTCCCTGTCGTCTGCTATCTGTGTTGAAGGAGAAGCGGCATGTGAAGAAGCATCTTTTCAGTGACACTGACACAGACTATGCCACGACAGAGGTCAGCTGGCTGAGGGAGTCAAGCAGGAAAACGAAACCCAAAGTTACAAAATACTCCAGACAGGCACCCGTCAAGCCTAAGGCTGTGTCACCTCATACTTCATGTACTTCATCACATTAAAACTGGATGTTCATTCAATTATTTAAATACTATACGTTATTATGTCCATAAACAGAATAGGCTTTCTTTCCTTACAGATGAATCCCCAGATTTACCCCCATCCTCTCATAAACCTGTAAAACGCAATAACAGACCCAATAAGGTAAGGCTGTATTAGTCGTTTTTTTGTAAATGTGTAAATAATAATTTTTACACCTGGGATGCACTATCCCAGTCAGCCACAGTGTGTCATTGTTGTTCAATCAAAAGAAGCCCGTTGTGAAGCCAGCAGCAGCACGCAACAGACCATATGAGGCATGTAGGAGGCCCCAGAGAGCTGCAGCTACCTCTACTAAGAGCTACAAGGAACCAGACACTGATGGCAGCCAGTCAGAATCAGAGAAGCCTTCTGTTTCCAAGGCAAAAGACTTCCCTATATCTTATGCCACTTTATTTTTTTAAGTACAGGTATTGTTTAACCACTTTTGAAACTGCTAAACAAATAACAGTTCTCATTGTATATGCACATGACGACGAGGCTAGGTTTGTGCTGATCAGATTTGTGTCTTCAGTGTCTCTGAATTACTAAGTATTGTGGATCTGCCCATACCAGTTACAATATTGTTATGAATGGCAGATATTACTCATTCAAAAGCCAAATACCTGTAAATGCTTGTCCCGAGCACAGTTATTTAATCAAGTATGATGGATCAAAAATTGGGTTGGGCAAATTCCACATCCCTAGTACTTGAGCAATAAGTGATGGTATTCACTCTATGCCATTCGGAGCACACATAGTTGACCATGTATTGTGCAAAATGTCTATATAATAGTAGCGAGATGGCAATTAGTTGGAGCGCTGTTGCAAAGAGACTAAAATCATATTGTCTTTGTCCACAAATAATAGTACTCCTTCACTAATTATATGGAGAATGCCGAGAAAACTCATGAGGGTGCCCAAGCAATAAAGAAAAAGAACGCCAAGAAACTACCAACCAAAAGCTACATGAAATTAGAGAGCAACCATCATAGCAGCCAGTCGGTGTCAGAGCAGCCACCCTCTTCAAAGGTAGATATTCTGTACTGCATGTAGGAAAGTCTGAATATATTAGTAAACATAACCATATCAACACATGCTCATACTATGATTAACTAAGTTAGCCTCTTGCTCTATTCAGACTGATCTCAGGCTCTATTTGTGTGTGTGTTGTTATGCTGTACATGTACATTTATTTTTTGTGACTTTGGTCACTTTGGTCATCTTTTTAATGAGGCGGCATATCTAGCTAGGGAGCATGTCTTAGGTAGCATCCATCTAAAACTAACAAATGTGAATAAAACTACATCAGAGCTCACAGTGAACTCACACAGTTCTCCAAACATCATATTGTGTTTTTAGAGTTAATGTCTTGGAAGCAAAATCACACTGGCAGAAGAACAACAGAGGTTGGAAATCAAATTGTCTTTTGGCAGGAAATGATCAATTTTCAACCATGGGCAACATTTCTCAGCTGTAAAGCTTGTTTAGTGTACTTAACTGAGCTCTGTAGAACAAAACTTCAAGTTAATTGCTGCTTTTGTTCTTGGTAGTGTAAGTGGACAATAATAGAATTTTTTGAATGAATCATTGTAGGAATCGTAATAAAAGTTGCAGTAATATTTCATTTCCTTTTTGGTAAACAGAAATATTTTGTAAACCAGCAGGGGAAAAATGAAAAGATGTGTTCAGAGGTTCAAGCGGGAAAGAAGAGAAAAGGCATCACCTTTGAGCAATCTGCAAATACCTGCAGGAAACTGGACAGCAAGGATCAGTCAGATCTGAAAAATCCATCTGGTCTCAAGGTGGGAGCCCAGCCCTCTGTTTAGGCCTTTGATAAGTATTAGGTTATGTGAATTAAGCACATCTGATGATACTAGGTTGGTTGTAATGATTGATGTTAAGTATCTAATTTGGAAGATTGTAGTTAAATCAGTTTAAAAAAACAAGACTAGGTGAAACCTAGTATATGACTGGACTGCCATTATACTTAACAGTAATGTTGTCAGGACACCCAAATTTTGACTTTGATACCAATACCCAGTTTAGTATCACGA
>JBBPCS010000480.1:4490463-4516766 GCA_037974645.1 Hollardia meadi | reverse complement strand
ATTATCACAATTCCTACCATTAGAGAGACTGACCTTAGGAAAAAATAACCGCGGACATATTTTTCAAGAACTCTGGTGCCCACTATTTTCTGACTTTTCAAGAGGAGATCAATAATGAACTTAGACATTTTCTTGACCTGGACCTCTATGGCCTAGAGCCTTTATACATCATAAATTATGGTCTATTAAGTTATTGTTACCATTAATTTTGTCACCGCTTTCTCTGTTTTGTTTTGTTTTGCTTGTCTGTCTATTTTGTTTATTTCGGTATATGGGGACGGAGGGAGGGGATGAGGGACATGAGGAAACGTAGTGTACTCTGTTATGCTTGTTTACATATTGGTGCTGGTTTATGGTACACTTGTTGGAAATAAAAAGATTAATAAAAAAAATAAATAAAGTATTAATATCCTTTCACAACATGGTCTTTCTGGTACTGTGCTAGAGGCTTTACGAGAGTCAAGATTTAACGGTGGCAGTGTAGACTCCAGTTATGGTGGTTGCATTTGGACACGTTGAGTCACAGTCCTGAGGTTAAAATCCTCAGTGCAGTGTTTGTGTACAGAAAGGCCTTGAGAGTATTTGAAGGTGAGAAGAGAAAAGAAGGGAGTGATAAAGACGGATGCAGAAAAGAGAGGAAGAAAACGAGGCAATCTGAAAAATAGAGGGGGAAAAAAGACGAGAGGTTTTCTGGGCATTGTTATGCACTTGTTTTTTGTATTTCATTGTCATATTCCCAAGTGGCCCAAGCCTTTGTGCTTCTCGAACTCTGTCCTTGTTTATTGTCCTTTTCTTTTCTTACCACATATAAAGTAAAAATAAAGAGTTTGAAGGAGAGAAAGGGGTGAAAAGTACACCAGTTGTACCTTGATGTACAGACTAAATAAGGAGAAATGTAATGGGAATTTGCCTTTTGCGTCACCACATGTTGGGAGATGCTTCCACTCAGATTCTTCTCCACAAAGGGGTTAAACAGGCATTTAAAGAGGAGGTAGGTGGAGAAGGAAGGGAGGGATGTTTTAATGCTGTCAGGAATAGTCAGATCCTTCTGTTATTGTCCAGCAGCAGGGGCTGTCCTAATAGCCTCACTAATCACTCCTGTCATTTTTAATCTCCCTCTTCCTCCCTGGGCGTATTTAAAGCAGGGGCCTCTGTGTGCCCGACCAGGATTAGACTAGTGAGCAGGAGAGGAGGGAGGGGAGGCAGGGGGGAGGAGAGCAGCAGCAGCAGGCAGCAAACTCCTTGTGTGGCTCACATTGTGCGCCATGTGACTGATGCTAATGCTAACAGTACATTTGTTGTTGTTGTTTTGTTTTGTTTTTTAAAAGGAAAATATAGGCTAGCACAGCGATGCACTGGCTGATGTGTTTTAGATGCACAGCAGTGAATCGTTGAACAAACACTTGAATTACATTCTTATTATGTGTCTTTGTAGGTGATGTACGGATGGACCTCTGCATTCATACATACTTCATGAACATACAAAACCATATTAAATTTCTAAATTGAAGCCCTCACATTTTTTCCATCCTGTTTTGATATATAGTATCAGTCAAATAAATTAGATATATATTCTCTCTTTCGCCACACTAGCAGATTGACTCAGTGTCGGTCTGACAGATCTGTCCGTAAATATCTGTACTATTAGACACATTGGCATGTTTGAATTGGAATAACTTTGGTGATCATCCGACATTTAATCTCGCACCACCATCAGGTCAAATTCTTAATTTGTCCAATACTTTGGTGTTTGACCAGACACCTGCAAAACTCACAACATTCCCAACAGCCTCAGCTGTACTGTGTGTTTAGCTGTAATTAGCATATGTTAGCCTGAGAACACTAGACTAAGATGACATGGTAAAGATGCCTGCCTGTTAGCATTGTCATTGTGAACATGTTAGCATGCTGGCATTAGCGTTAAGCTCTAAACAACGCTGTGTTTTACTGCAGCCTCTTGTTTTTTAGTTCTCTTGTTTTTTATACAATACAAAGTACATTTTAAAATGTCAGAAAAGGTTTAAAAGGTAAAAAGGAGTGAATACTTAAGTTTGTCCATTCTTAAAGTGGCAACTGACAGTTTCGCCCATTCCTAGTGTTTCCAAGTGGTATTATTGTTGGCACTGCTGTCGCAAAGACCAGTGGTTCCCAACCTTTTTGTAAGACGTACCCATGATTACTTCAACCATTTATCCATTACTTTTAGTTAGCTATTACATCTCCTCTGCTCACTTGCTAGCTCACTAACTAGTTTTCACACACTCTTAATTGCAATAATGCCTAAATTAATTGTTATAGCTGACTCAGTTTGTGGAAGTATTGTTTAATAGAATCATTAATTCATTTTTTTGTAATTAGTTGAGATACTCTACAATCTCTCCATGTATTACGTGGCAACAGCAAAAGTATCCACTTGTACTGGTACAGGTACCCCTGGTTGCTCCTGACTGCCAGCCCGACTGGACTGCCAGTCAGCCTTCATTTTCCTGGGAGATTTCATTCCCGGTGGCAGACAAAATTGCTTAGTGAAAGTGAGGTTTATAGATAACCAATCTCAACGCAGATGGTGTCGATCTATAACCATTACATCATGCAATCAACATTTCTTTCACAGTGATACACTAAAGAAAGGAACCTTGTCTATTGCCACTTTAAGTCAATGCTTTGTACAACATTGAGCTTGACAGTCCGTATAACCACCGACACAGAGAAATGAGAGAGGGTTTTACAATTTTGGCATGAAAATATTAAATATATACTTCAGACCTTAAGTAAAATGCTGCAGCAAATATACTCAAGCAAAAATAATGATGCAATTTCTGAATGATTTAGAAAAGCACAAAAACAGGTGTAGAATGAGACAGCAAAGCCGACATCATAACCTCAGGCTTGTGTGTGCGTGTGATGATGTAGTATTGATCGTGCTGCGTTGTGCATTGAGTAGCGTAATCTAATCCTGGACTTCCGTTTAAAAGCAACAACAGATGCTTTATGTGTCTCAGGCTGGTTTTGTCCTCTAATAGTATTAACTCATGGTGTCTTGCACTGGTGTAAAGCCCTGCTCTTTAAACGCTCTTGTTGTGTTTGCCAGGAGTGTTTCCATTAATCTGTGTGGGCAGTTCTTGAAATACTGTCGGCTTGCTGGTGAATTGTCTCTACGGATTAAATGGAGCAGACTGGGAGCCATTAACTTTTAATGGTGAGTTATTTTGGGCACATATAGGAGAAATTACAACATCTTTAAGTGTTGGATAAAACTCTAAAAGTCTGGAGGAAGTCATTCTCCAAACTCAGTAGAGTGCATACCTCCGCCAAGGCCCAACAGTCCCCTTAAATTAAGATGAATCAAGCCTTATAGCTAAGTCATCAAAACAATGCAGGTGAAATCATAATCTCCATTGTGGAAGAATCATAGGTTGATGAAACAGAGAAACCAAACTACACTAAGAACAGCATTTATTCACAGCATAAAATCACACTAATGAGAAACAAAATTACACAAAATAAATCCGGATTTTTATTTGGATCTGCACCAAATTGGACACCCTCATAGATACCCACCCCCTACATACATTTCTCAAGATTCATGCATTATTCACTGAGATATTAATGAAAATGTGGAAAAACGCCCTATATCTCGCAATGTTAATGAAAGTGATAAAAATTCCTTGATCTGCCCCTTTATCCGGATCTCCACCAAAATGTAATGGGTTCTTCCTTGGCCCATTCCCCATCCTCCCACCAAGTTTCGTCCATCCAGTAGTTTTTGCACACAAACAAACCAACCAACCATCAGACAGGGGTGAAAACATAACCTCCCTGGCAGAGGTAATAAGACATCTGGTTCTATTGGGGTCAATTTGGACTCCATGGCTCGAGAGGTTGCAGGGTCGTGAAAGCAGCATCCCTCTCGGCTGTAAATACACTGTAAGTTGACCTGCTACATCCGGCTAGTTTTTAGCTTTACTTGCACCAGTGTTTACCTGAGGCTCTGTGAACACTGATGTACTCTTTATAACATCCGCTGTGAGGGCTTATCAGGACACACTCTGCTGTCTGACCCCTGTGATGATGCAAGACTTTTGGGATGAGAAGGGAGGATGCTCTGCAGCCTTTGGCATCTCTGGACTATTTTCCACATTTAGCATCTTTTTTAATCTGGTCTGATTTGGTTTGCGTGGCTGCCAGTTAAAGAGAAAAATGCAGAGTGAGGAGAGAGATCTAAAGCCCCATGTGAACTAGACCTGAAGGGTTTCTGTGTGTAGTTAGTATTTTATTTGTGTGCTTCATGTTTATGATGGTCGGTCCACCACTTTGACCTGGACTAAAATATCAGCATGAAATGTTGTATGGACATTCATGGCACCCAGAGCATAATTCCAAATGACTTTGGTGATACCATGACCTTTCCTCTAGCTATTTAGTTCATTCAAGTTAAATGTCTCAACTGCTGTTAAATAGATTTGCCATGAAATTTGGTTCAGACATTCATGCCTGCCTTCAGGATTAATTCTTATAACTTTGGTCATTCTGTAGCATTTAATCTAGCACCATCATCGGATCAAATTTTTAATTTGTCCAATACTTTGGTAGAGGACTAAATACTCGCAAAAATTTAAAAAAATTCCCATGTCCCCCAAACTGATTTCCATTCACACTCAGCTGTACTTTGTGTTTAATGACAATTAGCAAATATTAGCATGCTAACATGGTAAATGTCACACCTGCTAAACATCAGCATATTAACATTGACAATGTGGGCATTTTAGCATTAAGCTCACTTAAGCCTAAGTGGAGCCTCACTGAGGTGCTAGTGTGGCTGTAGACCCTTGTTCACATAACTTTTAACCGTTTTTCTTGTTTGTTTCATTTTGTCCCCCAGAGCTTTATGATTACACTCGATTGGATATGAAATTTATTTTTTGTACTTGGGAGGATTTTGTTTAATTCCCCTTGGCTCCGATCCTCCCTGTATATATATCCATTTTTGTTTCCCACAAGCAAAAATGTTATTTGCTTCACTGTGCAGAATAATGTATGTGCAGAGTTTGGATCTAAAGGTTGTTTACAGCTTACACAAGCATAAACAAAAACCAGAAACTTCATGTTTACATGCACTGCGAATGGTGTCTTTAGTGAAGTAGGGAGACATCTTGTGTTCAGCGGTTAAACCTTTGAAATAAACAATATTTGCATATTCATAGATTCTGGAGTTTTCAACAAGAAGGGGGTGTAATTTTAAGAATTTTTAAAGAGGCCATATAATGCTCATTTTCAGGTTATGCCGGGATCAGACCATGAATTCAGGCCGATTTTCACAAGATTTTGTGGTGGCCAACAAATTTCCAGCGTCGGGCCCGATTATGAACATCGGGAACGACGAACGGACATGTAGTGTAACATAACTGAAGAACAATGATTTTGCGTCTGGGACACTCCACGACACCCCAACGAGAAGTCTGGCATGTTAGAATTTTTTGTATTTTTCTGCCTAGTTTGACATCTCCTACGACGTGTTCCTTGACGTTGACCAATAGGATGCCAGAGTGCTCTGACGTGTATACATAAACATGGCGAAGAGGAAGAGGGATGCTCCTGTCAGGTGGAATAACGATACAGAAGAACGGTTTGTTGAGCTACACATTCGTTAACTTACCTCAAGTTCTCTCTGAGGGACAGACAGGAACGGGTCCACAATCTTTTTTTCTTTCTTTTCTTTTTCGTGTCTGAGCACAAGACTGCTAGCATCACACACAACGCTTCGGTAGCCATGACAATGACAATTTCTTGTCCCACCTCCCCGATGACCTATGAACTTGCGCAGGGTCGTGAACGATGATTGGTCGGGGTCATACTTGTAGTGTTGCCAGTCTCCCGACCAAGACACGGCAAGAATTTATGCCACTGTGATTGCTTAATCTGACATGGTGACCATCGTGAAAGACAAAAATATTGTGTAGTCTGATCCCGGCATTAGAGAAAATGACTGTACAATCCACAGTCAGGAGTCCGTGTTATACGTTTACTCTGATAGTACACAAGTACTCAATGTTCTGTCTTCCTGCAATCAGTAAACACGCAATTTTTTGTTGCTTTTCATTTTAGATTTCCACTTCACTGGTTAATGCTCTCTCCTCTGTACAGGACTCAGAGGCTTGAAAGGTTTCTGGAGGTCCTCTTGGAAGAGATCCGCAAATTGGAGCAGGATGACACTGTGCTGAAAAACATGGAGAAAGACCTGACTGTATGTCACTCTGTCTCTTTGTAGCTCTTACTCTTCTGTCTCTCTAACACACACACCCTCTCACTGTATAACATTTCGGGGGGAAATGTGAAAAGTTTTTTTTTTTTTAAACAAAATAACCCATCATATAATATTTACAATATTCTGTTAAATAAGACTGTAACTAAATATGATGTGTTCTTCATTTCATCTGATCAGTGTTTCTCTGTCCTCTCACAGATGTACTGGAAAAAGCAGAGCATGGCGTTCCATTCTTACCAGGAGCAGGAAAACAGGAGGTGAAATTTAGGACTGTGTGTTTGCATGAGCACTGAAAGAGTCACATTGTTAGTCTGATTATCTTTTCCTGTCACACCCCGATCAATGCTGTTGCCGCCAGCTTAAACCCATATACTTTGTAAAAGGCTGAATAACACACTTGTTTATTTGGTAGAACATAGATTAAAAAAAGATTAACTGGAAAATACTTTTTTTCCCTGAGGCTTATCATCATAAGCTAGATATGCACCCAACAGTACAAGCTATGTTTTGGAGGGATGTGGCCATGCTTCTTCATATGACTAAGCTGAGTTCACTGATGTTTATTTAGCAAGCTTTCCCCTACCATTATCCAGTCTGTACTGACTGCAAAGGGCCATTCTGTTATACCCTGGTTTCTCATACTCAAAGTTAATAGGCATGACAAAATATAATAAGGTTGTTGTGGCTTTTAAAAATGAATGGATGGCCATGAAATTGAATTGTTTGTGGAAATATAGAGCATCCAAATGCATAAGCATTCCTTACCTCTCTCCATGATTTAATGTAATTAACATGATCTGAGCAGCATCCAGTCCTACATGTATGTGGCTGGCTAACAAATAATCTGTATGTCTGACTTTGCTCAAAATGAGTGTCTCACTTCTTTCTGCTGAAAAGCACAAGCATATATTACCCTACTGCCCCCATGATTCGGAAAAGTGTGTTTGTTGTTAGATGGGTGAGCTGCTGCTTTGCCTCTAAAATTGCTGAGACATATCATGAAATGCATGTAAAGCAAATCAAACATCAAATGAAGTCACATCTTTAAACAATTTTGGCCCAACAAGTAATGTCATGGTGTCAAGTAAATCATAAATCCTTTTTCACACTGAAGCGCACCTTTTAAGAAATAGTGCATTTAATGTTGATCAGTGTTTCCCCTTTAACCCACAGTATATTTACATTTTTCCTTTACCTTCATATTGTGTGCTTGTGACTGTCTTTCTCCTTTCCTCCAGAAATGAGACCCTGAAGAAAGCCCTCCAGAGTAATGTGTGTCACAGCTTGGAGTATGAGGACAGCCTATTCATGTCCCAGGTCTGATCCTCAAGCCTGAACTTCACAGCTCACATCTAATATGTGCCTCATATTGTTGCCCAAGTGTTACACTTCTAATTAGCTGTCTCATTCCAGAGCACAGGTAGCTCTGAATGAAGAATAGTCATTCAGTTAGTTTTTTTTAATACATGTCACTTCTGCCTGTCTGCCTAATCATTTTTTGCTGGGTGGTCTTTACAACATTTTGCTTACCTCTTTGTCTCGTGTGTCAACTTGTCCCCCACTTGTCCTGACTGAGTCATATTCTATGTTAGCTCTTCTAAAAACTCTGCTGCACTGCTTGCTGTTTTCAGATGTGCGTGATAAGAAAAGACATGAAGTCAGTCCAAGACAGGCTCCTCACTCAGATGGTGAGTAGACGCGACGCATTTGACCCTTCAGCGTGGATTAGACCCAAACAATTAGGCTTGTTTTTTGTCTGCCTTTTATTTTGTGTCCTTCACTCTGTCAGCAGAATAATGCTCCTTTGAAAGCCTGTACATCACATACAGTCTGGAGAGAATGTACGATGCAGATGATGCTGTGTACTGTTTGAAATGAAGTTTTTTTCCTGAATGTTTCTTTGTGCTGTGTGTACCTTTTGTAGCAAGAGGGGGAGATCCAGAGTGTGAAGAGAGGTCTGCATGCGTTGTTTTTCCCCTGATGAAGTCAGGTTTTCAGTGAAACAAAGTCCTACTGAAGGTACTTCCAGTATAAACAAGGTTATGTATTTCACCACAATGATGCACGCTGCACTGTCCACTTAGCTGTGCTGATTTCATTTTAAAGTGTTTGCCCAAAGTGCTGATTTTTCCGGTTTCTGCTTTTATTCAATGTGAATGTTTTTGGTTTATGCTGACCTGGATGTGTTGTTACTGTTGTTTTATTGGAAATGTTGCTCTGATATTTATTAATATCAAAATCTATAAATTCTGTGATTTTGTGTTTTTTGAAAGTAAGTACACATATAAGCTTTTTCAATGTCTTAAATTTTCTTGTCTCTGTGGTATTTTTTAATACAAATTTCATATTTATTCATGTAGGTTGGTTAAGTACTGTAAAACTAAATATTTAAAATGTTAAATCTATCAGTTGTTTTTAAATACAACTTCTATATACCTGATTCTTACTTGAAATTAAACAGTTTGAAAAACGAGATAAGCCATTCTTAAAAAAGACCTTGTATTTTGAAGACAAGTAGTGCTTACAAAGGTATTTCTCTTTTCAGTGAAGACATTGACGGTCTCATTCAGACTGACATACTGTATGTACAGTTAATATCAAATTCAACCCTAAATACCACCGCCCCAGACTGTACAGTCTTTACACAGTCCAAGTGACACATTATTCATCAGTTAAGAAAAGGTGAAGATGGCCACATGCACAACTTCCTCCCAATACACTGATTCATACCGCCTTGTCAAAGTCCATGAAATAGTACCAAAAAACCCAACAGACTGAATGTCAAGATTGTTTGTTTTTTTAACCTTCACTCTCATACTGAGAGTCAGAGGCTCCACCAAAGTCCTCTTCCATGTGGCAAATTTTAGTAGTCTCCAGGACACACTACCGCAAACATTACCGTCATCCTCTCTTCCACACCCTCGCCCTCACACTGGTGATATGATAATCAAGGGTGCTGGAAGAATGTTAAAGACGCGCTGAAGACAAAAAGGCTCCAGGTTCTTTGAACTGTCACTAGTGAGCAGCTTGTAGCAGCTTCAGAAAATTTCCAAGCTCAGCATTTCTTCACAGAAGAAACTCCCTGCTTTCATGGCCGGTGGAACCTGGGGAGACAAAACATGCAGAGAGACTGTGTAAAGGGGAGAAGTACAAACCGTGAGAGCAGAGGTGCCTTTGTCATCCTACCCAGCAATCATTGCAGCTCTTAATCAGTTTTGTGGGGCTATTTTTAGCGCAGCTATTAAATGCGCTGAGGGGCTGGACACGTACTCACACCCCATCCTCCCTCTGGGTCACTGTTACAACTCAGAAAGAACCCCTGCTTTCCAAACAAGCATAGCCAAGGACGGTGTGGCATTTTATCATTGCTCTTTGCTTGGCAGTACAAGCTCTCCAGAGGAAAACCTCCACTACAGTATCCCCCCTTTTAGAAGCGCTCCCATCTATCTTTAGCTCCTCTGTGCACTATGGATGAGCACAGAGCTAAATTTAGACCGCTGCTGCCCAGAATAGAGCTAACAGGTATTCCAAAACACACTGCACACAGACAGAATACTGACCTCGTTAGGTGTTTGCTTGAGGCATGCACTTCCATCTCGGTGCTTTTAAACTCGTTCAGCTCTTTTCGAATTGCAGCCTGTAGGGAATAGGAAAAACCACATTAGTGCATCCATAAGTGCATCCCGAGCCATTGAGGTGCTGCAACCTTTGAACAGCAAAGTGACAGCAGGAGGAAGGGAAAATATAATCAGCTTAAAAAAGAACGACTGGCCTAAATAGTGACTTTTCACCTGTTTTTGGTAATAAGTCCAAGTGACATGATCGATCATAAAGGCTGACATGCATGGCTGTTATTTAAAAAAAAAAAAAAAGTTTCTTCACCATCAAATATTTTTTTATGTCCACCCACAAAACACACCTTGTCAGCTGCTGAGAGCCGAGTCCAGGGCTTGTCTGCCCGCCTGTCATAGTCCTGAGCTTTGGCCACCTCCACATAGTCACTGAAGCGGATCAGAATCTTTCTGTCTCGTAGTTCATCTACTGTGGGCCGCTGGTTGAGCTGGAACACACAAATAATTGGATAAACATTTATAGCTGCCTGCTGTTCAGTGTGAATTAACCAGTCTCACATGTGCTTCGTGCATGCAATGTGTATTTGGTTGATGTTTTTTTTTTTTTTGCTATTACTGTAGGTATCACAAACTAATGCTTCTAAGTATATGCGGATTTGTACCTTTCTGTTTAGCCGCTGTTTAATCTCCCTCCTCTCCTCTTGCTCTGTCTGATCGTTTCTCTCTGGGAAAATGAAAAAAGAGAAATTAGAAAGTCATACATACAGTAAGTACATATACTAAAAAATACAATAGACACTATGGTGTATTTTGTTTAAAGGATTAAATCATGTAATTAAATTGATGTAATATCTGTAAATATATGTAAGCCATAGAAAGTCTTTCTTGCTTTGAATGTCAGTTCCCACCAGCTTTAACATGTTTTACAGTGAAGTGAAAGAATGTGCACTCATGCGTTCTTTTGCTCCTGAATAATGTACTACACTGGGTGATATGTGCATCATATTGCCCTGTTTCAAGTGTTTTTAATAAGGGCTTTTACATTTAAAACCACAATACATTTTTAATTGTATATAATCGCAGATATTGTAGTTTGCAAACATAATTGGAGTGTTTTTGAACTTACGTTTCAGGATGTTCCGACTCTCCAGCTCCTCCACATTCGGTCTCTGGCTCAGCCGCCTGCGGAGAAACACCAAAACCACGTTTTGTACCATTTTGACTTCAACCGCCCCTGTCCTATCCTCCTAATTTCTTCTCTGTGAGCGTTCTCGAGAGGAATCCCCTATGTCTCCATCTCGCATCCAAACCGCGGCTGTGGTGCTTCGGCAGAGGCGCGCCCCACATCTGGAATAGTCGAAGAAGCGCAATTCTCCTGTTGGAGAATTCTTCACCAAGTTATTTTCCGATCACCAGATGCTGCATCTCAGGTGCAGCTGCTGTGTTGCCTTCACTGTACACCGCAGCAGCAGCTCGGGCACTCCTCTTTACTATCCGCCACAGACTACAGGCGCTTTTGAACTGGGTCGTGATGGGCTGCTGGGGCGCTACTCCCCTAGTTTCCCTGGTTACTGCATGCATAATTTGTAGGAGGCGGAGCCTAATGGGCTCCCACTCACGGCATCCCCAACCTCCTCCTGATGCACGCTGGGCTACTGGCACAGTCATTGTACCCACCAGTTCATTTTATTTTTAGTCACGTTTTTAGTCAGACATCTTTTTTTAGAAGAAGGGAATTGATATTTCAAACAGCGAATAAAATAATTAATAGACTCAAAAGTACTGCTGCCTCTTCTGTGATCTACTATTCCAATATCTTCTTTCACACTTAGTAGGCTACATTTGTTTCAAGCTGTCACTTCACCATCAAAGCATCCAAAAAGGTCTCCGAAATCCAATGTTTTCTCGGAGTCCCGTGTGTGTGTGAGTGTGTGAAGTATTCATAGACCTGCTTGGAGTAAATAATAAATGTGGCACAGCACACCTCCTGAGAAGGAGAGGGCAGAATGCCGCCGCGCTGCAGGACTCTCTTTATCCCCTCACCCAAGATATCACTGGACACTTTATAGTTCTGTCCAGTAAAAGATCAAAGTTAGGTCACACGTGCTGCGACCCGGACACCCACAAAGCAGGTGGCCCAGTGTGTGTGTGTGTGCGTGTTTGCCACGGGGTGAGATGCGCATCGTTTTAATCTTCTAAACCGTGTTAACAGACTAACTAAAACCAAATATGCCACAACGGATGCCGCTGTTTACAGTGCCAACTGAAAAGGCATCAGTACTCGACTGCATTATGTAATAAGGTTTGTATTCTACATCTCTGAAGCAGCATTGGCAGGGGAAAGAATAAATCACACTTTTCGATTGATGTACAGTAACGAGTGCAGGCCAGCAGTCAGTGTGAATTAACATGGGTGAACAGACATGCAGGAGGAACAGGCCTAATAAAACACTTTGACTCCCCAAGCAAAATTCTCTTCCGAGAAATAAGATTTCAAAAAACAAAAACTATCAAGAAAGTTGCCTAGAACACTTGGCGTTTTGCACATATGCAGGGATTTGATCAATTTCTATTTGCATTTGTATCCTCTTCCTCTGTCTTTGATGAAAGGGGAGCTATTTGCCTTTTTTTAATCAGACATGTTTAACGTTAAATCTCATCACGGGAGGATCTGATCCAAACGACCACTCTTTGGCTTCACGACCCTTCGATAAACAAACGAAGTGTTCCCAGAGCTCTTACAGAGTGATGAAACAGAAAATCACCCACAAAGTCTCGGGTGAATACGACCATCCACAGTATTATTGACCAGGTCGCCGAGTTGCTTAGCAACAACACTGGGTAGCTTTGAGACAAAGAGCCCTCGCGCAGAAATTCTCACTTCTGCCTAGCAACACTAATATGGGCTTCGCTTGCACTTAAAGCTGTATGTGCTTTACACAGAAGCTGTGGCTATTTTTAGAAAACAGACCACCTATTTTTTTCGTGTCTGTCAGCCAGTTGAAGAGTTGAGTGTACAGATCACTCAATATCAAACACTATCCTGGGGACAGTCGATTTCTTTGTTGTCAGACGAATCACTGTGACTCTGTGCCCTCTCAGGTGAGAGAAGATGGGATTTTGGGACAGTGGTGGAAGGTAACTAAGTACATTTACTCAAGTACTGTACTTAATTACAAATCTGAGGTACTTGTACTTTACTTGGATTTTTTTTAATTTTAGGCAACTTTATATGTCTACATCTCAGAGGGAAATATACTTTTTATTCCACCTATAGTTACTTTTCAGACTAGGCTACATTATTTCATGTCCTTCCTGTGCAAGCCATGTTTCTGACAAGCTGAAAGCTTCTGTGTTCCTTTATGGGTTGAGAAAATTCTCCAACTTCTTAAGCTAAATAATCCATATAGAAAATAAATGGATTTCAATATATAAAAACATATATAATATGACACATTGCTGTAGATTAAACTACCCAACAGTGTATAAAGTTTTTTAAAGTTAGCTCAGTCTTCAACATGTACAGCAGAAACATTCATCATACAAATGTATGCAGCAGTAATATTAATCCAAAAACAACATAATACAACACTGTCAGGGACCATTTTTCTGCAGAATTTTTAATATGTTAAGCCAATTTTTCTCATAATACATACTATTACTAAGGTTTTGAATGAAGAGTATTTTCACAGTGTGGGTTTTGTAATGTTTTAAGTAAGTAAAGGATCTCAGCACTTCTGTTACCATTGACTTGTGAGAACTGAGAATATCACCAACTGAGGCAACGCATTGACTCAATGCACTAGTTTCTCATCCACTGCTCTCCACATTCGGGTTTTACTGCAGAAATAAGAATTTGAAAGGTATCCCCAGAATACCATGATGACGCATAAACGCCTGTTGGCAAAAGTTTCCATTTGCCACTCAGGATGTTCTGCAATATAATGAGTTAGAATAGGAAGTCTTAAATATGCCAGCCAAGAGATGGATGAAAAATACAAACAAAAGAATAAAAAAACAATGAGTGGGTGGCAGAGGCTTTCAGTCTTTTATTTCATATCAGCTGCCAACTGCGCAAGGAGACAAAATTGGCCACTTTCTTCCTTTTTCAAGTACAGTAGCAGACCCCTACATGCTCCTCCCCTCTATTATTTCTGCTGATATAACTCCCCGACAAGACATTTGTGGAGAGAGGGGAACACATGGGGAGATGCATTATTGAATAGTGTCAGCGGCTAAGATTAGAAACAGCGGAGTGCGGCTGCAGCACAAGTGCCAAGCGGGGAGTCTCTAAAGATAGAAAGGTCATCTATCACTGACACAATGGACAGACAAGGTGTCATTATCCACCATAAGTCCTGGTGGCATTTTCTGCTTGTGCTGCAGCAAATGTATCCGTATGATTTCATTGTGAGCGAGGCATGGAGGGGGAAAAAAGAGCAGATTGAATCTATGGTGGGAGTCACTCGGAGAAATCCAGAGGAGTGCGTGATGGATTGTTTTGTCATTTAGTATGAATTCCCAGGGGAAATAAGCCCCACCCCCTCACCATTCTGAGCCATATTTAGCCAGGATTTCCTCCCAAAAATGTCTTTGATTTATGCGTATACTGTACTGTAAGATGAAAGCACATTTTATCACATATGCTTGACACTGTATAGGTGAAAGAAACAACTTACTTAGAGCCTCAGGCTTGACAGATTCTGGCAGTAATAATAACTCCAGACAAACAAGTAACAACCTTGACTTTTACACTAAAATTCTGGAGCAGAGCAAAGGTCTTAGGGTTTTTTTTTCTGGCTGCATCAGCTGAATAAATAAAGCTGCTTTAAGAATCCTTGTTGATCCTCCTGGGATCATTCAGTATGTTCTTGCAAAGAAATCCTGAAGAGCTATAAATCAAAGAGTAAAACAATTGAGCCCAGTGTTAGTGTAAAACAAGGTCTTCTTTATATACAGTAACAAGCAGCTTCTCTCACTGCTGTTCCATAAGTGGAACCTATCTGTTTTTTAAGACAGACCCTGCTAGCTGTTATGCAAGCTACAGTCATGCTCCATCCATAAGCTGTTTGATTGTGAACTCGTAAGCATCTATACAGCTTTTTCCCAAATAACAGTCACATACTGTATGTCTTTCAAGTAAATCTAAGAATAGATCATGGAGGCAGTATTCTTAGTTGTCTCACAGACAGATGATAGATCTGGTTTTCTAGAAAGTGTGGGTGGCGCTCTGTGCTTGGCTTTGTTATTGTACAGCAGGTTATGTAACGCTGTGGTGTGCCCCGGTTTGATATGCTGGTGTTAAAGAACCTGAGTCTTTTGACACATTCACACACAAGGCTGCTGCTGTCATTCTTTCGACGTGCTGTTTTAGACAAAACATGTTCTATTAATGTTCTGGCAGGAGCACACATGCAAACATCAGCAGCAAAAGCAGCATCTGTCTGTACTTGTTGCATTCTAGAGACTGTTAGAATGATTATTCCTTTGAGTGCATCCATTAATTTACTTAACATGTGCGTATTTCATGTGTCAAAGGATTTCTAGGACTTTATTCCATTTGGTTTGAACAGATATATCATTAGGGGATCTTCCCAGTTTTAATTAAAATGGTTGCTATGCTGGAATATAATAGAGTAAAAAGACTCGAGTTAAAGGGCTACACCCAAACAGTCTCCACTGAGAAGTAGCAGATTACACAACATAAATCAAGTCTGTGCAAAACAATGAGATAATCCGCTTAGATCCGATTTTTTATCTCACCTCCTACTGTTCGGTGTTATGTAACTGAAGCAATTAAGCATATAGGTTTACCTTGGAAAAATCCATTGCCCAGATCTGTCATGAGTTTGCATTGTTGCAAAAATGATTAACATGGAAATCATGAACTAACTGTAGAGTAAGAATAAGGACCTCTATAACAATATTTCAGCAAAAACTAAGAGAAATTCTGTTACTGATATTAATTAGTATTTCTATGACAAGACATGATACATTTAGACCATTTTTCAACAATGGTCAACGCAAGATTTATTGCAATTATTTCATCACGTACATCACTGATACTCCAGACACAGATAGAAATATGGAGAAGATTTCATTGCTTACTTGGCAAGTTTCATTTCAATCTGCTGGCGAATTTCTTGGCGCTCCTGGTCGCTCCTTGCTGGGAAGATATTTCTGTCCTCCAACTCCTGCTTGCTGGGCCTGTTTCGTAGTTTGACAGCCAGCAACTCCTTCCTTAGCCTGCGAGGAAGTGTGCCTGCAACCATGTATACACGCATTAACAAGCAGCAAACTGTTAACTTGTTATAATTCAGTGTATTTCTAACTATTGCAAAATCATACTGTAAATGAATAATGCCTTCCTATCCCTCATCCAAAATGCCAAGGACCAATTAATTTTGGCAAACATCCACACCAAGTTATTCACACTGCAGTTTGGAAGTGTTTGGACAGATACACCTTTTTAATTGTGTTGAGAGCCAACTGTGCAAATGCGACCCATATCTCCAGGAGCCCCAAAAGTAAAACCAGTGAACCTGTGCACTCATTTACTAAAATAAGAACCGTGAGTCATTATGAGGAGTCCTTTTTTGTTGAGAGGCCAAAATAAAGCAAAATATATATTATTTTGGAGTTTAGGGCTCCTGACAAATCACACTTCAGCTCAGGTTTGTACAAATCCTGAGGGAAATACATGGATCGCTTTAGCCGCTAAATGCTACACACATGTTCACCAGATAGCCGCTAACTTGTTGCTGAGCAGGTAGCGTACAGTGGATTTGTCAGAGCTTTATTTCGTGGAAACTGCTGCCTCCTGTGGTTGAAATGACAGTGACGGGAGCGGTAAGAACAAACCTAAAACAAAGCTGCTGACCTAAAAACTATGAACTGAAAATACTCTGGGAAGCTGCAGAATTATCAGGTGATAATTATGGGGTTGTCTCTATACAAGCAATGCCTTTCACATTGCACAAATAAAATAAATAAAGATTATTATTATTCATTTGACCCACTTCATTTACAGCATTTATTAGTGTAGCTTTAAATTTTACAAATTCCCAACAAATGTTTGAAACAGCAAACCCAGAGGCCAGTATGGGAGTACTGATTGCTCTCTAGGGCTCCAAGTATACTTTAATTAACAAGCCAGCAACAGTCAATTTTAAACAGTTCAGTAAGACAATGACGGGGCTACATTTCCTACCCTGTTCTCCCAGTATATATGTAAACATAAAAATTTAAGCAAATATTGACACTTTAACTTCATGGCCATTGTATCATTTTAAATCAACATGTACAGGACAGAGCCAACACAAAAAAATGTATGTGTCGAAATGTTTATAGACCACACTGTAAATCATATTTTTAAGCTCTTCAACCCACCAGAGATGACAGATTCATTCCAGTCGTCCAAGTCCGTGGGGAGGCCTGAAGTGTTGGAGAAGCACTGGTCCAGCCGCACATTCTCCTTATTCTCCTCTGCCTCCTTCTTGGGCCAGTCGGACCCTCCACCTCCCACACAGCCGCCCCCAAAAGATGATGTGTGTTGGTTCTCGGAGCTGCAGGAGCGAGAGAGCCGTCCATCAGAACACCACAGCCGGGGGGGTGAGCCCTGCTCACACCCTTCGTGGACACTGAGGGGACACAGGGAGGTGGACAAATTAATGTTGGTAGCAGTGGGAGGAGTTCGGGATAACATCTGGAATTTAAATATAGAGGATGTTAATGCCATTCAGCCAAGCAATACTTAATGTATTCAGAGGGGGATTTTAACAAATGGACAAAAGGGTAATTTGTGAGCAAACCTAATTATAGTCACCAAATAACTGTTATATATATTATCATATCCCATCAGAAGGAATATAATCTTCTGATCAAAGCCAGAATTGGCTTTAACACCAGTAAGACAACAAACAAAGCACCATATTTGTTTTTCACTGTCCCCGTAAACACAAACAGATACATGGGGTCAACCTAAGAGCTCACCTCTCCTGTCTGTTCTTGGAAGCGAAGGCTCTCTGCAGTTCCTCCATAATGCAGCTAGGGGGCATGGGAGGGTGCATCATATTGCCTAGATGTGGAGACCCTGAGGAGTTGGCCAGGGGCCCTCGTAGCGGCAGGGTCATTGAAGACAAGCTTTCTGTGGCCCTTGGTGGAGGCTCCTTTGGGAGGTAGGAGTTGGGCAGGTGAGTGGGGAGCGACACGGGGCCTGAATCTGAACGGGAGGAATGAGCAAATAAACAACAGAAGTTAATTCAAATCTCTCTTCTGTTCAGTTTTCTTTTCTTGTGCTCCTCGCAGGAGTTTATCTTAGGATACTGAGCAGGACTTTGAGAAACACATTTGCATGTGTACTTATGGGAATTTAGACTCCCCATTACACTTCGGTTGCACAGCTGTTTAAAATGAGAGGAAATTTGAACATCTGGTGGAAAATATGAACACAAGGGGGAAAAAAACAAGTTTTCTTGCAAATAAAATTAACAGCGAACTGCTTTGCTAACCTGTGCTAAACAAGCTTTTACTTTTGATAACTTAAGTACATTTTGATCATAATACTTCTGCACTTTTAGTATTATTCTTACGTCCTGTGTGGAAACATCTGTGTTTCCAACAGGGCATTTGTTATCCTTCTCCACTTTCTTATTTTTTCACTCAGCTGTAGTTCAACTGAGCAGAGACAGGTTTTATACGGCCACTCTGTGAATACACATTAACTGTATATGAGATACAAGAGACTCACCATCTCCAGCACTCAGCTGGGGCAAAGGTTTCAGAGGTACTTGTGGTGGAGAGTTTCCTGGAGGAATCTCCCCCTCTGTTCTGTCCTCCATCTGCTCTCCCACGTCCTGCAGCACCTCAGCTAAATCCCCGGCAGGGTGCATCTCTTCCCCTCTGTCCTCCTCTGGCAGTGGCACATTCTCCTCCACATGTTCACAGTCCTGGAGAGGGGCAACTACTGGAGGACAGGAATGATTGGAAAAATCAAAATTCACAGCACAGTCAGGATATCATTGGCTTGACTGGTGAAAAACTGAAATGCAATACTGACTGAAATTAAAAACTTTAGAGACATTATTGAAATATAAACTGCAAAAGCTGTTTGTTGAAAACTGAATATAACTAAAAGATTCTGACATGAATGAAACAGTAATATAACATTTTCCCTCGCTGCACTGATTCTACTGATTCATTTTGTCCAAGACTGTCCAACTATACAGAAATGTACTGTATTGTGTTGGTTTTCTACACACACACACACACACACACATACAGTACATATTGTGTACCTCTTATGGCAGCTTAGAGTGGTGGCAAAGAACATCACTGTATTGTCTTTGCTGCCCTCTAATGGTTCATGTGCAGAGGATCGATTGACACCCAATTGTCTCAGTTTTTCATTTTGTTCATAGCTTTGTGGATTGCATGAAAAATGTACCCAATAAATTCAAATCATCACTTATGTGCTAATTGCATCTTTTCATAACATCAACTGCATAAAAATCCATCCATTGTCATTGGTTTCAAGCATTTTATCACATTGATCGCAGCGATCATACACTCATATTGATCTACCATAAAGCTGAAGAAAAGGCACCAGCTCCTTCACTAAACCATTTTTCCTCGTCTGTTGCGTTTGCAGCTCCATAACATCCATTGATTAGTTGACCCTTGAGTGCAGCGCGGAGTGGTCCTACCTGGAGAGGGATGCTCCTCTTCAGGGCCAAGGTATTCCACACTGCTGACCGTGAGGTTCGGGTTCAAAGGTCCCCCAAATCCTCCAAGCAGGACTGTTCCATCTGAGCAGCAGCCCTGGGTGGGGGAGCTCAGGTCGTGACATAGAAGACTGCTGGATAATGCTACATCTGTGAGAGGAGGAGAAGGTTGATTTATGTGTTGTAGATGCGATGGAACAAAATGTGACATTGTTATGACTTAACTCCAGTCATAGAAAGGAATTTCTAGTGTTGTACCTCCTGTTGCTAAATGCGACAGCTGATTTATACTGTTACCATGAGCATTTTGAGAATATCTCACTGTCTGTCAGGTGTATATGTGAGTTAGAGCAGATTTGTTTCATGTGACCAGCTGTCACCATTTTCCTAAGTGACATTCAGGCTTTTTCTCACCTTGATTCAATAGGACTCTCTATTACAGCTAGAGCATCACATTTAGTCTTGTGTTCAGCAAATATGATGCTAGTCATACTGTTGATGCCTGCTTTTAAAAGCAGGCACACAAGGTGACCGTGTGAAAAGTCGATATTACTGTTTCAGTGGAACTGAACATATCGTGTCATCATTTCACAAAGTTCAGATGTCCAAATTAATGATTAGAAGGGAACTGTAGTTAAAGATGAACAAGTTTGAATTTTACAGCGTTCTATGTCATTTGTCTCTCATGTGGTACCACCGGGTAATAGTGCTAAGCATCCAAATTCTCAGAGAGATCATTTAACAAAGCTCACCGCTGTTCTGAAGGTATTTCCAAAATCCTCAAAGACTCGTTTAACCATCTGGATGAAAACATATTCTGTTTACTGCGCAACATTTTTCTGGTTTTCTGGAATCAAGAAATGACATGTCCTTGTTGCATTTGTACAACGTGAACCACACTTAAAGCATTTAACACTTTGTTTATTTTACATTTTAAAGCATTGTCTTAAGTTGTACAAAAAGAGCAAGGACAGTCATCATTTCCAACTTGAAAATCTTGATCTTTTTTATCCACATGGTTCGATGTGTACTCCAGGATTCTGGAAACACATTCAAAGCAGTCATGGCAGCTTGGTAAAAGTCAAATAACACCCATTTCAGCAACACCAAAATTCCAAAGTGTGGGTCAGTGTAAGTCAGCATGCGCTGTTTAATTGTTTGAACAATATTGTGCTGCACATCTAAGTGGCTTCAACAAAGCAAACAATGTACAAAAATCATCTCTGGCATTATTATAAATCACTAAGGACTGATTTAATTCAAACAGCCGGAATATGACTCGCAACACCTCTTAACCCACCCCCTTTTCATTATCGTTTCCTAATCTAATTCATTAGAGAAGAGGAGAAATGTGGACGAATGTGTGTGTGTGAGTCTGGAAATCTACAGCCAGCCTGTGCCATCCGTTCAGCCATCCGGCACTGTACCTGTGGAACTCTGCTTGAGCTTCTCGTTTTTCTTTTTCCTCCACTTCCAGGGCTTGAAGATGCGCCCCAGAGAGGCCAGCTTGCTGTTACGGCGGATGGGTGGAGTGTGGACCCCTGTCACCAGGCAACCAGTCCTCAGCACCCTCTGCTGGTCCACCAACTCTACTGCAGCGACCATGGAGATGGGAAAAGAAGCAAAGAAAGAGTTGAGAGTTGGTACAGGAGGATGAAATTGGACAAGGAAAGAGTGGGGTGTGGGTGTGTAAAGGAGAAGCAGGCAAAGTGAGGGCAAAGTGTGTGTTGCAGTAGGTAGGTAGGGGTGAAGAATAAAAATGTGCAAAAATAAGTGAGAGGAGACACGGGAGAGAGAAACCAGAGCACAATTAGTATGCTCACCTTACTGAATAAACCATGATGGACTCCAAGTGCTGAGAACAGATTGAATTATAGAGACTAATTTGATCAAGGCGCACTCCCTCACAGCTGTTTCTTTTCCTGCGAATCCCCTCCCACCGAGCCATACGTCATGTATCAAAATAAATAACTCTCACAGTCCAAATTTGGAGGGAACACAAGAGCACACAGACAGACCTCATAAGACTACAACAGATGCATTTCCCTGGAGACCAACAGGTGTGTCAGCCTCACTGCTTTCCCAGAAACAACATTACACTCTGCTGCCTGGTAAAACAGGGCTGACCCTTTTATTGTGTCGACCTTCTTTTCTAATACACTGCTCCTCCGCTACATCTATAAGTTCTCATTCTGAGCTCTCAAAGGACACACGAGAATTTGCAGTATCTGTTTACAGTCAAACATTTTGATGCACTGTGGGCTCAATTTTTGATATTTCAAAAAATCTGGCTGGATCATTTGTGAAGGACAATCTGAAGATGCTGTGTAGCAAGAAGGAGAAGAAGAAGAAGAATTCCAAGAGGGCCTGGCATGGAGGCAGTAACCAAACGTACTGTGGCCATCAAAGTCTTAACAATGAAACTGATGCAATTTTTTTTTTTTAAGAATGAGAAGAAAAGAAGTAAAAAGTATGAAAAAATATTCAGCAAATTTAGTTTTATATACAAATTATGTTTCAGATAAACGGAATTAAAACAAATGGAACAGTGTCCAGCGATCTATGATGAGTACTGTGCTCACAACCCTACACAGACAGCCTTTTTCTTTCTTTAAAGGAAACTTGGATTTCAGTGAATGATGGCTGTGACTCATATTATCATATTAGGCAAAATGTGGGTCTACAGATCCATGTGCACACATTGGTGCTGGCTTGCCAGCATGTAGTCACAAAAAGAGCCAAGAAAGAGGAAATGTACAATAAATGCCATATATTTAAGGGCTGCATACGTCAATGTGACAGAAACGCAGTGATATCTGCCTTCAGGAGGCTGATATCTTTGTTCAAATATTCAGCTGAGGAGGAGGAGGCAAGGATTTGTTATGGGGGAGGTTGGGGGGGGGTTGTTGCAGAGAGGCTCAGGGTGTGATATGGAGGACAGTGATGGAGGAGGGAAGATACAGCTGACTCCTTTTCATGCTTTTTTGCAGACCAGTACTTCTTCCCTGAAGCACATGGCTAGGGAGTAGAAAGAAGATGATGGGAGTGATTGGGGGAGAAGAGGAGATAAGAGAAGAATAGGAGGAACAAGGAAAGGAGAGGAGAAACAAGGAGAGAAGGTGAGAAACAAGGGAATGAGAGGAAACAAGGAGAGGATAGAAGAAAGAGGGAGGTGTGGCAAGAGGCGTGAAGTACCAAGGAGAACTAAGAATGAAAAAGGGAGAGAAGAGTAAAGGAGAGAACAGGTAGTGGCAAGAGGAAAAAGGGAGGGTGAAACAAACAGACAAGAGGAAAGGAAAAAGAATGAAAAAGTAAAGGAAAAGTAATTCCAAGGAAGAAAACAGAGGGAGAAGTGAAGGAGAATCAATTAGATCAAAGGAGGTAATATCCCGTTTGGCATTTGACCTTAAAAGTTACGGGAATCAGGTCAGTTGACCATGCACACCCATCTCACCGTGTCATCATCTCTACTGTCATACATGCAGCGTGGCAGACGTGGCGCCACAAGCAGAATCCAGGTCAAGCTTGAAGGAAACGCACCCAGTCGCGCAGAGAAAAAAAGCTTAAGAGAAGGAGAGGGGGAGTAGGAGGGGTAGAGGCGTTGTATTTGTTTGAGAGGGAGAGATAGAGTGTGTGTGTGTGTGTAGAGAGAAGACAGGGGGAGAGGAGGTGGGGTCAGGCTTGTTGCCATGGCGACCACATCCAGATGCTGCCGCAGCAGTGGGAGCCAGCGGGAGGAGCGAGTCAGTCTGTAGCTTAGAGGAGAGTAGGAAAGAGAAGAGCAGAGGAGCCCCCTGCACAGACACTGCCTGCCACATCTAAAGCCAGTGGCAGCACCCAGTGCATTGTGGGTAGGGGGATGAAGCCACGTGGAGGTTGAGATCTGTCTGCATTTTGAAAGAGGGAAGGAGATGGGAGGGGGGAGGAGGAGGAGAGAAGGGGGATTCCAGGGAGAAGAGGCGAGAAGGAGAGATGGGAGGGTGCTGTTGCTATACGGAAGAGCTTGCAGGAGAATCGGGGCTCGTCCAATCACGGAACAGCTATTTATAATGCATATCAAGTAACTCTTCATTTTTCATAGAAGGGGTGGTTGTTCAGAGAAAATAACAGGAGTCTGGGTAAAGCACAGGAATTAGGTAAAAAAAAAAAAATGCATGCATGCACATGGAGATTTCTTTTATCTGCCGGATGAGGATGTATCGAAACGTGTGTCAGATAAGCATGAATGGACTACACGCACCATGTGGCCACGATTTGTGATTCTAATTAATATACCAATGCTAAATAGGATTTATTAAATCCATGTGTCGTGCAGATGCAGTGGACCAGTAGTCTGTTTTGCTGTACGCCCATAGTCCTATCCAACAGAAGTCTGCACATACTGTAATTCCAATCAGGTGGTGGCTTCACAGCTTTACACAAGCTAAAAGATGAAATTTCCATCAGAAAACACAATAATAATTCACGAAATACTTTAGGAATGCAGGCAAACGTAAACTCTGAATGAGACACTTTATACTGCATTATTGCAGTGAACTCAGAAATGTGTTGAAGAGTGTGAAAAAAGTGAGCAATATCATAATTAAAACTACAACTGAGAGTGTTAGCGTGCCACCAGGGACCACACCCCACTTAAGCACCTTGTCAGCACATTCAGGAGCATAAGATCTCTCCCCACATGTACACACTGAGCACATCCCCCTTTCCAAGTGCTTAAGGTGAGCTAACCAACAGGAATATGTTGTATTAAACTGTATGAAAGACAACTTTTTTTGTCAATGAGGAAGTGCCAAACACACTAATATTCCTGCTCCATCGCGACAACCACAAAGAGTGTGAGCAAAGAATACAACTTAATCTGTCTGTGACCTTTTCAGATGTTGCAATGAAAGGGATTCACACTGAGAGGTAGGGAAATATGAATGGCATAGTTTCAGCACTGAGATTGTATGAGGCAAAGCCTTGCTTTGCTGAATTGCCTGATAGACTTATCTAATAAAGAACCTTTTTTGTTTTTAAAGCTCTCTCTGTAGTATTAAAAGACAAATCAAAACAGCACTCCATTATCAATCTAGAAGTTCCCTGTGACACAAATTGTCTCAATAACTGCACCATTTGCCTGCATTACAAGTACATTGAAAACGTAAGTACTTATCATATGACATCAAGTTTAAACCTCTTAAACACATTTACAACTCAGACAGTCTCTGGAATAGCAAAGCAAAGCAAAAGCCTTGGAGGGCTGTCAAGCGAGGCAGAAAACACTACTTGTCCTTCAAGTTACTGTGTGTAGGATTTAGTAGCATCTAGCAGTAAGGTTGAAGATTAGATATTAGATTTTTTTCTAAAGGCTCATTCCACAGTGATGAAAACACAAATATTCTTAGTTTCAGATAATTATAATCTAATGAAAAAATAATTAAGAATATTATATTCCATTTCTGCCCCTAAATCCTACACATCCTTATTTTATAGCTTCATTTTGTAGCCATTCTTGATATTTACATTCTACATATCTGTCTGTCAGTTGGTAGGTCAACACTTGGGTCCGAACTGAAATATCGCAAAAACTATTAAAATACAAGGACTGCCAAGTTTTTTGACATTCATGGTCCCCAGAATCTTGTCATTAGGTCCTTGAGATGAAAGCGAATGACTTGGTGCTCTGACTTTTCCTCCAGAGCAACCAACAGCTAAAGTTTGCCCTAATCCTGTCAAATATATGTCTTTTATTGTAGGCCTACAGTCATTCATGGTTCCCAGAGGATGAAACCTAATGATTTTGGTGACTTTTCCTCTAGCGCCATCATGAGGCTGACAACATTTTATCAGCCCAATACGTCTGACCAAATAACAGCATACCATATAACCATATTAGCATGCTAATATGTTAAACTAAAATGCTGAACATTAAACCTGCAAAACATTAGCATCTTGCCATGCTAGCATTAGCATTCTGCTCAAAGCACTGCTGTGTGTAAGTACAGCCTCACACAGTTGCTAGCATGCCTGAAGACTCTTACTGAATCTATAGCAAGCACCTCTAAACCAAACCTGTGAATAATAATAAAAAAAGATATCACTGTGCAACCTTTCCTGCTAAATAAAGAAACAAGATCGGACTGACCCTTGACTCCCATTATAGAGCCTCAGCTCCTCGCTTCAGCAACCCTGCTCTTTCCACCCAGGAAACAGACAATGTGCCCTTGAATGGACCACCTCCTTACCCGCTGCCACGCCAGCTAACCTCTTCACTTCACCCCCCTGGCTTTACAACTGTGCTGCCATCTGTCTGTACCCCCACTGCCTTGGGGGCTCGGCCACAGTCAGGGCACACAGCTAATGACTCGCAGGGAGAGAGTGAAGAGCAGAAGGAATGAAGCAATGTAAAATGAGAAGAGAATGAGTGAGAAAAGAAAGGCTGAGATCAAAAATGGCAGTGGTCAAGTATATAGTGATTTATTCAAGGAAAAGTAGAGAGAATAACGAACATAGGCTCTAAAGAGAGCAAAGTCTACCCAACATGGACATTAATAATATCTAAAAGCCTTGTCTCATACAGATTTAGTCTTTGAGATTTATTTTGTCACTCCTCTGAACTTTGTCCCAGAAAATTACCCTAAGTACAGATTTGCATATCCAAATATTCATCCCATTGAACTACAGTATACACCGATCAGCCACAACATTAAAACCACTGTCAGATGAAGTGAATGACATTGATCATGGCTACAGTACAATGTT
>JBBPCS010000480.1:4468221-4487583 GCA_037974645.1 Hollardia meadi | reverse complement strand
TGGCCCATGTCCTACTTGATATCATTGAGGGGGAGGAGTTTATGACCTATACTGCAGCCCACCACCAGGGGGCAATCGAGCTGTTTTGGCTTCACTTTTGGGGAGCTCTCATGTCATCCATCTTTATATACAGTCAATGCTTCGGACAGAACCAGAACTAGCTATTTCCCCCTGTTTCCAGTCTTTGTGCTAAGCTAAGCTGTCTCCTAGATTCATATTTAGCGCACAGATATGAGAGTGGTGTCGATCTTCTCAATGTTCTCGGAAGTGTCTTTGAGAAAGACAGCAAATCGCTGCCAGTTCCACAATACAGCATATGTTCGCATAAATGTGCGCCTCCTAATTATTGTTTCATGCTATAGAAACTCATTCACATCTTAAAAATGGCTTGCTTTGCTAGTAAGGAACTCTTGTGGCACTAATACCATTTGAGTGAATCTTCAGTGAGTCTTATTAATTCTTCATTTTAAACAAAGCCTTATTAAAAGGGGAGCTTATTATGTAAGACTGACTCAGAATTTCCCATATTTACTCATCAAGTCCTGAGCATAAGGGAGGTATTATGTACAAGACATTGCTCTGGTTTGGGGTGAGTCATCGTCATGGCTCAATATTAGCTTTCACATGCTTTGATATCTCCTTGTTCATTAGGGGGGCTCCACTTATACCTGCAATCCTCAGAGATTCTTCTGATGTCAGATCTGAGAGGATTATCCAGGTATCAGTCAGGCCGACGGAGGAGGATGAGCCCTAAAAGAAAATACTCATGCGTGGACACTGTTGGTAAGAGACACTTTCCTATAACCGAAAGTTCTAACTATTCGTGGACCACAACGTAAGCAAAGATCCACCATGCTGAAGTCACCTTGAGCAAGATGACGGATTCCTGTGAGCTCTATGGACGCTGTTATTTCCTTTAACCTGCTCTGTGTCTTCCCAAGAGGGAGGGCAAGTGAAAAGTGATTTTCTTCATGAATTATTACAGCTTTTTGAGTTGAGTCATTTAGACCCACAGTAATGCTGAAATGGTTAATCAATCCAATAGCTTAATTGTTAAACAAGAGTCCATTTACATAAACTTTTATCATTATGTCTTCATTTAGTTTCCCACAACCATTTGCAGATTCCCACTTCTCAAGGAGAAGGATGTGCTGCTTCTCTCTGTTTTATTTCATTTTAAATTGAATATTTTTACATTTTGGACTGTTTGGTCAGACAAAACAAGCAGCCTGAAGACATTCACTTTAGCTCTAGGAAATTGTAAAGCACATTTTCTGCTCTTTTTTGACCTTTTATCTGGATTAAATTATGATTTTTTTTTTACTCAAATAAACAGGTTAACTGATGATGAAAATTATTGTTAGTTGTAGCCGCGGTCTGCACTGTATTGGCGCATTCACACTGAATTAGCACTGATATTCCCTCCTGAAATGTTCCCAGTGTAACTCTTTCCAAACTTTCAACATAAATGTTTCTCACCTGGGCTTCTCTAACCGTGTACATCTTTCTATAGGACAGAGGAATTACTTTATGGAATAAAGCCACAGGGACACACCTGCCTTGGACAGGGAGCGTGTCCGCAAAGCTTCAAGGTGTCCTCTCCTCACCATTACCTTGGTTGACACTCTGCAGTGACTAAGTGGAAGTTTGAGGGAAAGTGACATTTTATTAGCAGGATAATCTAAAAGGTCCTTGACTGAACAAACTCACTCAACAAGTTTTTATACTGCTGCTCCCATTACCAGATTTACGTACCTAAATAACTCTAAAATCTACATGTAGATGTAAATCAGCACCTCAAAGTGGATGTCTCCTTTTTGAAACTGAACAAGCTCTCAGAATAATAAAAAAAAAAAATTAAACACTATCAGAGTCAAACCTAAACACTTTGAAATGTTATCCCTCACACTTAATAAAAAATAGCATTGAATTGTCAGTTGGATTGAGTTCTGCACTGACTTCTCCTTCTCTGAGGCTCCTGTTGTTACTGTTCCATCTACTTCTTTCAAGAGAAAACATTGCTCTGATTCTCTGTGATGCATCAACTGTAACTACTGTCTCTATTGACTCTTCTCCCCAGTGTTGAGTTGAGTGGATGAATACAATGTCAGCCTCTGCAGCTGCAAGAGCCACTGTGTTGGGGGAAAAAAAAGACAGTCTGCCAAAGTAATCCTTTGGCAAAGACTGGTGTCCCAGACGCAAGTGCAGTGATGATCCACACAGAGAGGGGGTTGGAGTTCTTCTGTACTTTGGGTCACCAGACACTGACATGTATTTACTGTACTGTGTTTTTCATTAATATATTCACATCTGAGACAATACTGCAGTTGTGCATATTCCAGAATAAGAGGCAGATATTCAGTGTTCCCTAATAGCTTTATCTCTCATCACTATATGGCGGGTCTGCCAAGCTGGTGCATTGTTTATTCAGGTGTGCCAAAGACCCAGTATGACATTATCACATCCACCTATGTGTGAATGAAATCATCCATAGAAGGGTGGAATTCAGCAAAAGTCCATTAAAAATGTGCTATGGGCACTTGATGAGTGCAGACAGGTGTGATTTCAGAGATGTGAAAAAGATGAGGTCTCATTAGTGAACAGTTGAAAGGTGAATGACACTTTTTTAATGAATCATTTAGTCAACCATTCTTTGTTTGCGTAAAACTCACCATGTGTGGGAGTAAGCAATGACTCTTTCCAAGCCCACACAATATAACCATAAATAGCCTCACTTACATAAAAATCTAGCATCTTGCACTGAATGTATGTTGGCAACTCAAGAGAAAGAAGCATTTACAGCAAATACAATAAGACATGAAGTCTTTTTGCAGGAGTTCATCAGAGAAGTGCAGACCATGACTGTTCCCCTGGTGTTCTCTTCTTATTAATGAAAGATCAATTCATTATTCCATATGCAGGGGGGGAATGACTAACAGGCCACAGAGATAAACAAGGGCTCCAAGTAGAAAGCGCACCTGCAGCATCCATGAATCTCTTTGAGTGCATAGCTGTGCTGAATTTGGGATATTTCCACCTATAGGCTACATCACGTCATTGATCGCGGCAGTGATCAGTTCAGTGGAGAGGGGGGTGGGGTTGACAGAGCTGTCAATATGCAGGGTCAGATCTAGCTATGAGCTTAATGTAAAAAGATGTGCATTTCAAAATGCAACACACTAACCTATCTCCAAAACCCATGTGGCTCCTGAGACTATAATGACTTAGATAAGGCAGCAAATCGGCTACGTTCCGGCTGGCATCCTGAACCACACATGCATGCGGATTTTGTGATGATAAATATACGCGCCCAATAGGAAGCATCATGCAGAAAGCAATAGATAGCCTACTGTAATTATTGCACGCGGTAATATCATATTAAACGGCCTGCACATTGATTCCTAAATACTACTTGCAGCCATAACAGTTCATTGGGCTACAGGCGTTATTATAACGCGCAATCTGGGGCATGCAGCCATTCATAGACTGATATGGCACATTCATTTTCAATTTGCAGCTCCATGATTCGGTGTTTCAGTCCGTATTTTAGTCCTACGTCCAAGGTTGGAAGCATATGCGCTAATTACCTCTTGGTGTTCTGATATCCCACCGGGTTAAGCAATGATGCCTTTTGGAAACCGCTGCATCTCCAAAGAAGCCACAACATTAAAAAAACAAAACAAAAAAACCCCAACAACAACATTTACCTAAACACAAATATATGTAGACAATGACGCGTCTATCTTACCTGTGCCGTGAGCCAAATCGATGCCCGGTTCGGTGAGTATGTTCGGGTCACTTTGAGATCTGCCTCGTTGCAGACAGCCGTCTAGTCCATCCGATGTAGCCATGGGGAGACAGCACAGGAATCCTGAATAAAATATTGAAAACCCAACCAGAGGCAGGCAAGGTCAGGAGGAAAGCAGCGAGTGCAGATTTAATTCGCTCTGACAACAGCCGCTTTGAGCATCTACCAGGGAGCCATGGCTGAGCAGAAATTCAGTGTGTGTGTGTGTGTGTGTGTGTGTGTGTGTGTGTGTGTGTGTGTGTGTGTGTGTGGGAGGGAGGGGTGATATGCCCCCGATGATGCCCGTCCCTGTCCAGCAACACGACCAAATATGCAATACAACAACTAGCATGCTGCACACATTATATTTGGAGCCTACACTGATTATGTATGTATTTTATACACCAATACCCTTCTATATACTGCCCCCACCTCTGATCTGTTATCTGTTAATCAAGCAAGCATTGTAATAGGTTGAATAAATGTAGAATTTATTTTACGTTGCCTGAATGCCTGTAATTTTGCCGTATTCTTAGATATATACAGAAATTAATTAAATTGTATTGATAAGAGAAAGCCTATTTATCTATTTATTATGTGTTGTGATTTCCGCATTTCAAAAATCCTCGCTCTACAAAGCAAAAAAGAATGCACAAATCATTTTATTTTAGCCTATTTTAATCTATGATACAGAATTATTCGCCCCTACGTGAAAAACACGCGGCCGGCCGGCTAAATGTTAAAAGCACAAGGTATATGAAAAGCCTAATCTCACTTTCAAACATAGAGATATGCAACTGCTTCCACATTAAAATGACTTCTAAAAATAATCAAACTGCCAATATTTTGATAATAGTTGCTTAAATAAAAATAAATAATGCTTTCACATTGCAATTTACTCGTAAAATATCATAAAAAATTATTCTTTGTTTTTCTAAAGAGCAGGTTCATATCAGTGCCACAGGAATCCATATGGAAGCAGCTCATTGGCTGGTTCCACGTATGACGCGCCAATGCGGAAGTGCCGGAAGAGAAAAATGGCAGTACACAGGAGCAGGTACTCAGTTGTGCTTCTTAGTCTTTGTAGTTTGTCTTTGTTTGTCGTCGTAGACAGTCAAGAAACGACACTACCTGCTGGTCACCATGCTACTGCGGTCGATAATCCACAAACAGCCACAGAAACAGCAGAACAAACGGCCGAGCAGCCTGCGGTGGAGGAGAGGCGGTGGGAAGCAACCGAGGTTGAAGACGGGACTCCGGATGATGCTGTAACCGACAAACAGGACTTTTCTTCCCATGAAACCGTGGTCCCCTCGTCGGTAGCACAGCCCAAAGACGATTTTCAAGAAGAATTGGTCATCAGACCGCTGCACTCAGGAGATATTTATGCCAGCTTCCAGTTCCGCACCCTGTGGGAAACTGATTTCAGAGGAAATAAAGGTAAGCTAACTGTTAGCAATCATTAAAACGCCATTCATTTTGAGTCAGAAGGCGTACTAATGTTTCTTATGGTAATAGAATGCATTTGGAAATCATCATTTAAGTGATGGTGATTATCTAACTGTATATGGAAGTTCTCATACCATGTTTACCTTTATCTACATCTATGGTCGTAATGGGTTTATGTTCAATATGAAAGATAAGATTCAGCACGTTTTTTGTTTAGTTTCATTTGTCCAGTTTTTAATTTGGCTTTATTATCTGTTCTCACCGACATTAAAAGTTCCTCTAAATTCTAAAATCTTGACAGGCACCCTGTTCTGTGCCACTATCTCTTCTTACATAAATTATTCCCACAGTTTTCAATGATGTATTAAATCAATATTGAGATATTCGTAAAGTAAAAGTGATGAGACATAAGTGCTGTTCATTCACTCAGTCTTTGTTTTTACTAGCTGTAACTGTAGCCGTACACTAGTCTCGCACTGGTAAACTGTGAAAGAATATTCAACAGGCTTGATTCACATCCCATACAGTCCATAAATACCAAGTGTTTCTGTTGTTTTATATACGCACACCATTAGACTATGGTTTTGTTCACCCTAACTCAAAACTGTTATTTTTATATTTCTCAGTGTCCCACTACCGGCTATTTCCCAAGTCTCTGGGCCAGGTCATCTCCAAGTTCTCAGTGCGAGAACTGCATATCTCCTTCACGCAGGGCTACTGGAGGACCATGCAGTGGGGACAGCCCTTTCAGCCATCCCCTCCTGGGGCTGAGCTCTGGGTGTGGTTCCAGGACTCTGTGACAGAGTGAGTACAGACCTCTGGTGACTGCAGAGCAACAGAGGTCAAATAAATGTTTGTGGATTTATAAGAAAAAAGTTTAACACTGTTTTCCCTCATCCTTACTGAGCAGACACTGATAATGTTGACTTCACTCACGTATGCAAGAATCATAGCAGAAGGTTTTTACTTCCTATAACTGGTGTCAGTGATGAACATCAGACTTTCTTATTAGTCCTACAGAAATATCAAATCCTTTTAGACACATCATTTTGTATCATCATACAAAGACAAGTAGGCTTGCTTGTGTACGTCTTTATGCCCATGCTGCTCTGTAGGAAATAACTAACTTAATACAAAACTGAGGCCACGACAAAAAGTAAAGACCAGTTTCAATCTAGGATTCAAGTCCTTAAACACAGGGAGAAGACAATGACACAAAGTTATGTGTCAGGCAGGTAAATCAGACTCCAGGGGAACCAGGGGAATGTGCAAAGTATAATTTTTACTATGCACATAATTAATGACTGGAGAAACGGTCACAGTTTCTGTTGAATTTTGGAAATCACCATTATGTTTGACACAGGGAGAAGTTATTTTACTGCTCCATGTGCATGAATCAGTAAGTGAAATGGGGAAGGATGTTAAATATATACCAAATTAAGATCCTAAGCAAACCCAAAGTAGTAGTGAAGATGAAGCTTTATGTTTCGAATTAAACATAATAAGAAAAAATCTAACAGGAATAAAGATGAGATAAAATGACAGCTTGAATTTTCATCTATAATATTTTGAAGCTGACAAACGGGTCCTTTAAAAATATTAAATAAGCTTCTTTTTTTTAAAAAAAATTTTAAATTACAAGGAGATTAAAAGCTTTCAAGGCTTTATTTCTATTTTCAGTATACATTTGACAAGTAATAGTAATAGTGTAGGCACACAAAATTCTGACAAATTCCAAAAAGAAAACTACCAGAAATACATTTTCTACACATTTTCTTTACATTTCAGTGCTGACAGTCTAGTATTTGCTTTTCCTATCATTATTCTGCCCTCTTAGTGTGGATAGCACGTGGAAGGAGCTGACCAATGTTTTGTCGGGGATATTCTGTGCTTCACTGAACTTCATTGACTCCACCAACACAGTTCAGCCCAGTGCGTCCTTCAAACCACTGGGTATTGGCAATGGTACAGAAAAGCTTCTTCAGTCTCCTTTTGCATTTTGTAAAGCGCTCTTGTGATGAGCCTGTATAAATACTGTCCAAGATGTAATGCATTACATATAGACTTGATTTTGTTTTTTGTGTTGAACTTGAAGTGATGGACCACCGCTTCCTTCGCTATGCCACCCTCCCACGAGAGATCGTTTGCACTGAGAATTTAACACCGTGGAAGAAACTCTTGCCGTGTGGATCCAAGGTGAGTGACTGTGTGTATGTGTATGTATCCCTTTAATTTATGTCTTTCTAAAAAAAAAACAAAGAAATGAAATGCAATATGTGCTCCTTTGTATGATTCACACACTGACACCCATGATGTCATGTCTCAAACTCCTCTTATGGGACAGAAATCCTCAAGATCTTATTTTCAAACTCCCTTTCAGTGTTCAAATATCAGTGACTGCAGCTAACTCAGTTCCTTCTTCTGTTTCTTTATGTGGTCATGTTGTACTTGCAGGCTGGTCTTGCTGTCCTGTTGAAGTCAGAGAAACTCTTCCACAGCAGTTTTCATTCCCAGGCAGTGCACATCAGACCCGTGTGTCACAACTGGGAGTGCAAAACCACATCCTGGGAGCTGAGACAGACCCTGAATGTGGTCTTTGACCTGCACACCTCCGCACAGGGCAAACGTGGTGAGCAAAAAGCACATTCTTCCTGTATTCATCCTAGGGCTGGGCGATAAACGATCTTGATACAGGATCATGGTAAAATTCACGTAAATTCTAAACTTTAGACACTTTTTACTTTAATTCTACGGATTGATCTAAAGGCTTATCACATAGCAGAAGTAAGCACAACAACAGCCAGCCAGTCAGTCTGCAGTTTTTGGCTTTCACAGTAAAGTTCATGTCCATTTTCTGCCACAAAGCATTGTTTGAGCTACAGTTGAAGAAAGTAAATATGAAAGTGAATGTCCTCTGGATAAGAGAAAAAGATACGAGTGGAACCGAGGGCCAATAAAGCGACTTTTTGCCTCTCTGCACGTTTGCAGGAGGGCGGGGCTGCGTCCTCCACACAGACAGTCGACTGCAGTGTAACGTCAGAGCAGAGCAGAGGAGGGAATAAAACAGACTTTAGGATATATTTTACTAGAGTCAATAACGACAATAACAACATTATCCATATGTGCAAAAAAAAGGAAGACAGAATGATCAATTTATCAAGTACCTGTTGGACAAGCAGAACAGAAACTTGCAGGAGTGTGACATCAGCCCGCAGTAAGCGATGCCCCTCTTAATCCACGCCCGGTTTGTTTTACACAGCCATACAGAGCTCGCTTTGCTAAAGTGCTGAAAGTGAACTCATGTTATTCCCAAAGCTGATGATATTGTTGACAAAAAAGATAACACCTCAAGTGATTTGAATATCTCAAAAGCGACGAAGCGCAGATTAAGACGGGCTGCAAAATATGCCGTTGGTCGGTGCCAACCATGACGGGAAACAAATCTTTTTCATCACCTGAAAAGGTACCATTCCATTGACCACACCAGGAGTCTGAAAAAGCAGGCCAAGGCAAGCGAACTTATTTTGTTTTGTCAAAGCAGATAAGTATGTTTGCCAAGTCAAATGTTTACATGTAGATGTTATTCAGTATGTTGTTTTATCACAAACTATATTCTAAACCAAGCCTTGTTTGCACAGTTAAATGATTACCATTCTATTTATTTTATTTAAAGTATATTGTAAAGTTTAAAGAATAAACCCTCAGGCGTCGGTCATTATCAAGATACTCTTGTTGTGATAAATAGCAATATTGGTCAATATGGAAAAAAATTATGACAATCGTATTTTTTTGCCATATTGCCCAGCCCTAATTCATCCTGCATTTAAGTTTAGTTTTTCTGAGGTTTGTTGTGTTTGGCAGTAGGCCTTAGTTAACTTAATCTGTATGTTCCTTCAGAGTGGTCTCTGTTTAAGATGTTTTCTCGGACCCTGACTGAAGCCTGTCCGTTGGCCTCCTCCAGCAAAATCTACATTGACGTCACAGACAACCCTCAGGTTTGTTTTCCACATAATATACTGTCATCCACTCCAAATGCCTTAATGCAAACTTCACAGAAAGCAAAAAAGGATACGTTTTAACTGTCAAAGCAGTATCAAGGTGGAGATTTAAACGTTCCCTGTGGAGGTTTTGACCTCTAGTAGGGCTATGGAGCTGTTTACTTACTGCTTAGCTGTTGACTACTTACTATTTTGCAGGGGGAGCAGTTTGAGGTGAGCCCAGCCACTCCCCTGCTGAGCCAGGCAGTGGTGCTGGGGGACAGACGGACCTTTTCTGTCTACGATCTGACGCAACAAATCACCTTTGGCACTGTGCACTCCCTCAACCTGCTGATCCGCTGGAAATCCAGTGAGGGTAAGTGAGAACAGCAGAGCATGCGGGACATACACTCGTCTTAGTTATTCAGTTAAACAAGAAGGAATATGAAGGAGTTAATAAAAATGCAGAGTGTTGAGTTTTGTAACAGAGCAGTGCTGTTCCTATTTATTCCTGTTATGTAATCCCCTGGTAATCTGTAAAACATTAGGGTGACATTTGTTTAGTAGCAGATGTTTTTTAAGTCAAGAGAAACAGACTGGAGTCCTGCTTTGCAAACAGTCATACGTCATATTCTCCAACTTGTATATTTAAACATTAACAGTGTTACGTTGTCATATTTCCTGTCTCCCCGTTTCCCACGTGGTCAAACATTAAAACCTCCTTGTCTCCTACCTGCCTGCAGGTGACATGCTGCGCCCCCTGCTCCACGCTGAGCGTTACGTGGCTGGTTACGGGCTGCACACGGGAGAGATTCACACGCTGATGTACAACAACCACCCTTACAGGTCTTTCCCAGTGCTGCTGCTGGAGTCGGTGCCTTGGTATCTCCGCCTCTACATCCACACCCTCACCGTCACCAGCAAAGAAAAGGACAACAAGCCCAGTGAGTCACTTTAGAAAGTATAAAGCGATGTGTCTGCTCAAAAAATTGGCATCAGGCTCTGAAGTTAAATGAGTGAAAGCCAACCACTGACAAGACATTTTTTTTTGTCTTCCTGCCTAACTTGGCGCTTGGACTTTGCTCAGACATTATAAGTACATTTTTATGAAACAAATGTTATTATTTATTTATTTATGCAGAATTGCCACATTGCATCATATGTACATACAACTTAGTAAAACTACAAAGGGCTATGGATAAACATTAAAATAGTTTATCAATGGTCACTCATGCTTTTCCTCCTCTGCCAGGCTACATCCACTACCAGCCATCGAAGGACCGCGTGAGGCCCCACCTGTTAGAGATGCTGGTCCAGCTTCCTCCCAACTCCGTCACAGAGGTCACTGTGCAGTTTGAGAGGGCGCTGCTCAAGTGGACTGAATACACTCCTGATCCCAACCACGGCTTCTATGTTGGGTATGTGTGTGGAGTTGCTTTCATAACTGAAAAAAAGAAGATGCACACATGTTGCTTCTCATGTCCCTTCAAAGGTTTTAGGTGTTGTTGAGTTTGAGGTGTGGAACAGCAAACAAAAAAACTCAAATGTTTTTTTTGTGGGTCTTTTTTATTTACTTATATGATTTTTTATCTCTTTCTGAATTTCAAAATGATTTCACTGTGTTTCTTCAACATTTAGGTCTTCAGTGATCAGCTCACTTGTACCAAGCATTGTCGCCATGGATACAAACAGCACACGGGAACACCCACTTTTCAGCAGCTTGTAAGTATTGAGGTCTTTTTTTTTTGAGGAAAATGTTGTTTTTACTCATTCGTGTGTTGTTTGAGTCCCCATGCAGAAACACATTTGCCTGGATAGTTGAATGATCAAATTTCCCATTTCCCTCCAGTTTTCCCAGTAAAGAGGAGTCCAGCTACTTTGTGCGTGTCTATACGGAGCCTCTGCTGGTCAACCTGCCCACTCCAGACTTCAGCATGCCCTATAATGTCATCTGCCTGACCTGCACAGTGGTGGCCGTGGGCTACGGCTCCCTCTACAACCTCCTGACCCGCAGTTTCCAGATAGAAGAGCCCAGCCCGGGATTGGCCAAGCGGATAGCCAATATCATCCGCAAGATGAGGGGCGTGCCGCCACTCTGAATATGGACATGCATGCCAACTTTTAGAAAGGAAGTGTTCCTTTTGGTGAAACCACTGGTAAACTTGTAGTTTTCAGGGAAGAAGTGAGTCAAGCACTGGCATGAATGTTTTTAAAGCAGTCAACTTGAAGGTTGTATTCAGTATGACTATGTAGACATTTGTCTACTTGGAAGGACAGTCCGAGCTTTGTTATTGTTAAACAGGTAGAAGGAACCAAAAAAGGTGCAGTGTGCTGCAATGGTAACTGCATCAGAGTGTTTTTGGTTGAACTGTTTCTGTTTTGTTTTGAAGCCATAACTCCTGTACATCATAATATATCCACAATGGCTCTGAGGCATTTTGTTTCTGTGAAGCGATAAAATCTAAAAATTACAAATGTGAGACTGATGGCCTTACACATCATTATCACATCTCAGAGCTGAGATGAAAAAAACAATGATTACCTTTATGGTCATACTGTGTTCCTGACCTGTTAATTGTTATATTCCTGCTAGGAAAGATAAACTAACTCAGTAAGAATGCGCAGGAGTTTCTCACCTCCAACCACAAATTAACACTGCCTCAAAGTCTAACTATAGAACATCCAGAACCATGTCCTCTTTCTTTAATGGTTCCTTATTTATTTGTTTTATCTGACATGTCTTTAATAGTAGTATAGTAAACAAAAATACTGAAAAGCTACCAGGCCATCATTTTGAAAAGGAGCATCTCTTGTTTATTTTGTTTATTTTGCACTCATTGTTTGTTAGATGCATGTTTGAATGTTAACTGCGACTATCTGCAGGTCTCTTCATAATTAATTGCCTTTGGTGTGTCAGGTTTCACTCGCTGGGAATAAGCAGAATGTGAATGTTGGAAGTGTGCGTGTGTGTCAAAACTTGTTCTTTATTGCGTCTTCAATAAACTGATAAACATATTTGCGTCGTTTCATTCAAATTACGAGCTTTGCCACCACTCTTAACTGCAGCGGAGCTGGAGCTGCACAGCGTCCCACTGAGTGCCCATATTTTTGTGTAAACAAACTTGGCCCCACTTCTGGCAGACTCAGGGAGAACAAACACTGGCGTCTCTGTATTTGGTTGGTCAGTGATTCTCACCCCTGCAGGTTTGGCAACAGTGTGGAACAAAAACAAAGGACAAAAAAAAGCAGCATTCCAGATTAGTGATGTTCATATCTGTCTGCAAACTATGTTAACAGCCAGAGAGCAGAGCCCTGCTGGCTCAGCCCTTCAGAGTCTGTATTTCACTGATAAGTGGCCTTCACTTTGTTTTGCACAGATGTTTATGATTAGCTAGACAAGTACCTATTGTAACACTGTTGTACAACCAGAAAATGAAATGTGGCTTTTCATATAACGGACACTTTAGGATGTGAGGTTGTGGTTGAACAGTGTTGAAATCTTGGGCCAGCAGACGTTCTCGGCCAACTCTGTAAACAGTCTCGATTTCTGCCAGTAACTTTCCATTCTTGGCATATTTCAGCCAAGTTCTCGCCTAAAAAGCCCAAAGAGACCAGTGAAACCGGAGACCTATAACCAGCAAGGTGATAAACACGTAACACATTTCTAGGGTCTCAGAACATGTTTAATACAAAGAAATGTAAATTGTTCCATACCCTCAACCTCTACAAGCAAGAGCTATATAAGTACAGTACATTTTTCAATATTGGAATATAATATACATTATTACTACGTGTATAGAAAAACTTGATTATTCAAATTGTAAAGTCATCAAGTTAAAATACAAACCCACTACAGGTCTTTTGACTATGAAATGCACCCTACCAACTATTTTGCTCCCGACTGTGTCTTAATAACATGACAGCAGGTTATTCTACAATTCTTGCTTTTCCAAAAGAGTATTCACAACAATTTGCTGTTTATATATATATATATATATATATATATATGTAAAGCACAGGCATATAAAATGGCTCCTTAACTGTATTAAAAGGGAGCAATTTAACATTCTCCCTGAAAATATCACACTTTGTGCAAACCGGTGCTCACGTTTTTGACCAAACTGTGCAACTGTGGAGTTGCAAAAAGTAGAAAAAGTGAGTTGCTGTGCTGTGTCCAATCAGCAGGGCTCGCTGCAGGCGTGGCCGCAGGTGGTCTTGCAGCACTTTTGCTCTCCTGGACACTGACCATCATGATAGCAATACTCGGCACACATGGGGGTTCCCTGGGGCAGACCACATCGGCCTGGTTTCACTGACACACCAAAGACAAAAACATACTCAAACCAAACTAATCATGCGTTTAGGTGATCACATATACACTACTTAAGAGTGGGATTTTTGCCACATATCGAACCTGTGTATGGTGCAGTGCACTGATGTCCACATCCATTGTGGCAGCACTTCTCCTCAGTGGGGCAGTCACTGTCATCAGAGCAAAGTTCAGCACACAGCCCTGAGCTCCAGCGCCTGCGAGGACACACCCCTGGCTTGGCTGAGGGGACAAGAGAATCAACTTATCAATGTATATACAAAGAGGATTTGAAGTTACGTTCTGACAGTCTGTTCAGTTATGATGATGATTTAACCAAAGATGTAACAACTGCCCACTGAAGGAAAAGTCAAACACTGTGGCTCGTACTGAAAGCAGGAGGGACACAAACGGCTCCACAGTCAAAGACACAGCATTTGTGATCTTCAGGACAGTCTTCATCACACACACAGCCCTTGTGTGATGGGACAACATTAAGGAGACGTGGGCAGTGGCCTGGTTTTGGGAGAATCGCTGAGAGAAAAGAGGCAGTGAAGCAGAAAAGGAGAAAGGTACATTAATGAAGGTGAATGAAACAGACAAACATGCACTTTTTTCCCCCCAGAGGTACACTAAATTTGATTATACATAAAACACATACAGGCTATGTGAGTCAAAAACAAACATACCTGTTAAACTGCCATCAACGTCTGCAGCAAAAACTATGTCAAAGTGCACAAATGCACCAAGTGTTAAAACCAGTGCACAGACTGTCGACCAGTGTTTCTCCATGTTAACTTGTGACACACAAGAATGTTCTCCTGTTTGGACAAATAGACCAGAACACAATCTGCAGGCTGAGCACACACAGGATGCTGGGTCCTTGTGCCTGTAGAGTTACATTCCCATCGCTTGCACTTCAGGGGCCCTTAGCTTGTTGATGGGATGTGACAGCAAACCAATCAGCTGCCTCTAATGGAGTTTGTTTAACACTTCACGATGGAAAGTGTTGATTTTTTTTGTTAGTTTTTACTTGCCAAAAAAGTAATCTGTATTTTACTCTTACGTGAAACTAGAAAGCTTAAAAAACTTTATCAAGAATGATTTTGTCAGAGAAAAGGCTCTGGATGACTTTAACCCTCCTTATGTTCATAACTTACGTGTGGCTAAGGTTTGTGGAGACAATAATGTCATAACATAGATTAAAATGTATGTATTCTTAAAAGCAGATGATGAGAATGTTCGGAATAAATTATTAGTTATAGCAGCTATTGATCATGTTTCTGCACTCGCTAATTGTTTTTTAAGTTTGTAACTTGGTGCAGTTCAATTTTTATTCATTTGTATGCACTTTATCAACATTTCATATGTTTTTATGTTGTTTCTGTCTGTCGCCTTATTTTCTTGTGCTGTGACTTTAGTCGTCCTTTTCATGCAAAAAACATCTCTTGATTAAATTTTGAATTGAAGCTTTTAGTTTAAAATCTGTCACAATTGATTGTCCCCAATTAATGTTATGTATCTGACATTCATTATGATTTCTTTCTTTCTTTTCAGTCCACCACTGCATGAAGTGTTTACAGTCTGACCCTATACTGCTATCTATTGGCATAATCAACAGCTACATGTAAGCTGTTATTTTTCCCCCTCTGTCTGTCCATGTGCATTGTACCCACGTTTCTCTCTCTCGCTGCCACTTAGGTTGCACAACAAAAAACAGTGTCAGTGTCTTAACACAGCTTATATGCTCATACTCACTCTGGTGTTTTATTTGAACGCTGCTTGTCCATTTTCTTTTTAATTTACGCTCAAATGGTTCCTTTACAGTTTGGATCCCACTTGGCCAGACAGGTTTTAAGGGATCACTTAGGTTAATGGGCAATTAAACTGTTGCTCCTCTTAGTGAAATCAAAATACGTTTGCAATTTTAAAGGGACTGAGATGATTACACACAAAAGAGCTTTTCTCCCAAAATATAAGTTAAAGGGAGCAGAAAGTTTCCAAAGCTGTTTACACCTTCCTTGTGAATCAGCTTTGAAGGCTCGGCGTTCTTGTTCCTGGCAGTTCAACAGTTTTACACAGTCTTTTATTTTTCTTCTCCCTATAATCCCTTCTGTCCTGTCTCTTCTTCTGTGGTGTTTTTGTTTTCTTTTTATTACTCTAAATCACCCTCCCTGCTTGACGAGCCTCTGTTACATCAGCATCTGTAACTGAACTGTTTTTCTAACACGAGATTTCTTCCTGATAAACTGGGGCTGATAAGCTAAAGTGTCATCCAAAGATGCACTTGTCAGTAAAATCTACACCTCAGGTGCCACTGCTCTCATATTGAACATGTGCAGACAGTTACTTATGTCTCTGTTTGTTGCTTGGAACTATTTTTTTTCTTCTGCCTGCTGTAGATGAAATTGGACTTCTGTCCTTCAGACCATAAACAACAACACTCAGACATGAGATAGTCTGCACAATTACATTTTGTTTCTCCATGAGACAGCATGTACTTGATTTCAGATGAGTGTGGCCAGGCTTCCTTTGCCGTGAGACTGTCGATCTGATTCAGTCCCCCTGATCCTGATAAGGTGGTGCCAACACGTGTAATCTACTGTGCTGTGTCATGGTGTACCAGCTAGTACAGGATCAAACAACAGATTGATGAAAGGGTCGTCCAAACTGTTTATATAATGACTGTTTCTTCAGGGGGAAAAAATATTTCCAGTTAGAGTTGTTGACAATGATAAATGTGGATTGGGACACATGATTCTTGTTGCAAATTCTCTTTAAATGTAATCTTTCAATACTGTGAGCACCATAAACCCTTCACCTCCATTGTACAGGGGAGACGTCAAAGTATTCAGATCTGTTACTAAAGTAGAAATAGTAACATCACATATTAAAATACTCAATTTAAGAAAAACATCCTGAATTCAGTAATATGTTATAACATATTGTATTATCAGAATTAACATGTAAGCAGCATTTCAATGTTGCATCTGGTTGAAAGTTACCTAATAAGTACTTTATAAAACTGCGTTGTTTAATCTGTATCGGTGCATCATATTTTATAAACTGATTACATGTTTTATATGTAATCTCATTTGTAAAGTCAGATTTTAAATATTTTAGTGGGGTAAAAAGTACATTTTCCTCTGAATTGTATGATCGTATAAGTGTAAAAGAGCAGAAAAAGGACTTGCTTAAGTAGAGTACATGTACTTTGAGATTTACTGAAGTACGGTACTCGAGTAAATATACATACAGACATACATTACAAACCTGCAGAAGACACAACAAAGCAGTTAGGCAAATATAGTTTGTTTTGAAATCAAAGTCCAGCTGTATACCAGCACTTTATCCATAATGGGTTGGTGTGAGAATATCAGTGCTCTGCTCGAGGTGCAGTACCACTCATCACCTCTGGGTGGGGGTGTCCACTCGAAAATCTCAGCATCCTGGTTCTATTTTTTTTTTTTTTTATCGTCCACCAATCTGAACATTATTACTGAAGTCAAATAAGTTGTATAATGAAACATGATTACAGCAGAACAGAAATCACTTCCTAACAATAGACATGGCTCAACATTAGTGTGATTATATGAATGTCAAAAAGTCAAAATGATCCAATCGGATTCATTTCTTTGGTCTGCATCTGATCTTTTTGTGAAATATGTCTTTTCAGTGTCTCTCAGATGTTACAATGTAGCGGAACTATGTAAATGTATTCTATCTGGCTTTGATTTGATTGACAGCTATCCCCTAAACTCTCAAACAGGGAGAACCGGAGGGTTATTATACGGGGTGCAGCGAGCAGTGAGGAGTAATTTTACTCCCAGGAGTGGAAAGGCCATGCAATTTACATGTCCAACTGCATTGCTTCTAGCGAGCTCAAGCCAACATGATGTTAGCTGTGAGTGTTTTAAGATCTAATGTCTGTTACTTTCACATATTATCTGATATATCTGACAGGTGCAAGGGGTGTGTTTGTGTGTTTCCATAGACATGTCAGAACACATGTACACATATACAAGATTATTTTCATATTTTGGTGGGGTTTAAAAAAAAAAAAAATATATATATATATATCTTATGTTGCATTCTCACCACCCCAAACCTTAGAAACACCTTGTTCCTGCTCCCTCCCCTCCCTTTCCATTTCCCCATTTTTTTCTGTTTTCCTCTTGTCCTTGGGAATTCAATCATGGAATAATGTTGCTGGAAACCTTTCCTCTATGTATTCACGTAACAAGGCTGGGCTACTGGGTGTTATTGTATGTCCTTGAAATGATGTAGATGCTATCAGTTTCACTGCTGGCTGTGAATGTTGAATGTGTGAATGAGGTGGGGGGAAAAAGACAGTTTAGTATGACTGTAAGTGAAAGTTGGACCACATATGGTGACGATTGGAGTTGTGGGAGATTTTGAGAGTTTTAAATAAGGCAATCTGCCCATTTTTATGGCCTCCTTGTGCCTTTTCTATTGTCGCCAGAGACAGGCTTGCAGATGAAAGATGGAGATGAACAATGGCAAACTGATATGCTTGCAAAATGGAACCAAAGAAACGGAAAATATGGCTGACATGAAGTAAAATGAAGACGTGTCAGCAAATATTAATAGTTGACTGCGGTTTTTCAGCATGACTGGCTCTCTAAAATGCACCTACTGTGCGACACCTTGAAGATAGCAGCAAGTAATGAAGCAAATAATTCTTTTCAGGATATGAGAAAAAGGCTACACATACTGTATATTTCTGAAGATATTAAATTAATGGAAAACATTAGTTACCTTTTTCAAAAATGGACAGTGTTTTGGAATCAAATTATAGAGTAGTACAGAAATCTTTGGGGCCAAAGTCATATGACAAACATGATAAATGGGCATAATTCCCCTCCTCGCGCTCATATTGTTTCCAGACTGACCAAAAACAAGTCTCAACATCACCCCGTGACCTCAAGGCCCCTCCCCCCTGGGCTCCCATATTCAATCATGTATTACATTGTGCATTAACCAGCCATTGACCTCTGTATGCTAAAACCTATTGCCATATTATCTCCTCCATAATGTTCTACTCTTAGTTATCTTCCTAGGCCTGAATCAGATTGTGTGCCCCACTTTGCCCTCAGGCATCAAAAAAGTCTCAAATGACTGCTAGACATTATGGAGGGGGGGGGGGGGGGGTGTCATCCAAATCATCAAAAATGGGGTAAAGTGGGCTGAGGACATTTTTTTTTTCTTGCTGCTGGAAAGGAAAGATTCAGGTGGGGGCAGAGTCATTATTTATAGTTTTTTCAATAGAAATAGAGCATTTAAAAAAGACAAACTTTAGCAGTATAGAAAAGTCTCTTCTGACACCTGACTCTTTTAATGTCTCTAATTATCTCTTACTGGATTGAGCAATTATTAATTTTATCATTAGGACCAAATGCGCTTGAACGTTGCTCCCACAAATGCATCTACTGCTAATGCTAATACCAAGAATAATGATAATCCTGTGATAATGTTTTAAAGCCAAAATAATGCTAATGCGTCTAATGATGAAGCATGCTCAGAAATCCCTCCCCGTCATCCCATTGTCTCCCGTGGCGAAGGAGCTGGCCCCCGCGGCCCCATGGGAAATCTGTAATGTATTCAGCCAGGCCTTGGGAGTAAAATGAAAACAAATGTGGTGTAATAAAGGAGAGAAGATGAAGCGATTCTGTGATGATACTCTCCACCAGCCTTATAAATCAAAATAAAAGTGGAGCAGGTCATATGTGCCCCCACCCTCACTGGGTACACACACACACACACACACACACACACACACACACACACACACACACACACACACACACACACACACACAC
>JBBPCS010000480.1:4452500-4463493 GCA_037974645.1 Hollardia meadi | reverse complement strand
GATAGATAGATAGATAGATAGATAGATAGATAGATAGATAGATAGATAGATAGATAGATAGATAGATAGATAGGTAGATAATTCAATCTAAATGGTTGTATGCAGAATCACAAACAGTCCAGCATAAGCATGCAGGAACAAAGCTCCTAGACTCAGGCGTAGTTAAGTAAACTTCATCTGAAGTTGCAAACTCTCTTTGAAATGGATGCATCTGTGCCATTATAGGGAAATAATTGTGGCCACTTTCATCCCCCGCGCAATTAGTCTCTCTTCTGTGAAGTCGTCAGTCAGATAAAGGACAAGAGCTGAGAGAACCTTTGTCACTTTAATCATTCCTCTGTTTTTTGTTTTTTTTCCACGCTGGAACGGAACGACTTTCCTACAGCTGAATGTCAACAAGTCAGCGTGTCCTTCAGGCCTATTGCACATCATTAGTGCTCTTCTTTGAGTTGATACTGTGAAACTACCAACCTGTGCTGTATGTCTAGTATGCAGTGTTACTATGATTAACATTCAACAACAGGTTTCCTTCTGAAGCAAAATATCTTCTCACAGGATTAGTGATATTAACTTAGTTAAGTGCAGAATGTAATTAAAGTTGCATATTTCAGTAATTGCATGACAGTTACCTACAAGTTAGTTTTATTCTTGAAATGATGATCTGTAATCTCTTTAAAATGCCTTTTTTTGGTCTTTTTTTAAAAACCTGCATCCAAAAACAGAAAGTTATGGAGAGTCTTTTATTTTCTTTATCTGATGCTCAGATTACAGATTACAGAATACAAATATTACACAAGTAAGATTTGTATTCTGTTCTGTTATACAGGCTGAATGACCAATGTGGCTGAGATATGGTAAGTAACATTATATACTGTGTTAAACGGCTCGTCTTTTTGTCGTTTCACACACACCCACTTGTTTTTGGTTTCATACCTTTTTTTCTTTCTCTTTTAATTAGTGTGACTGATGGTGTCTCGTGTAGTGTTGTTACATATCATATGACTTTGTGCCAAATCTGTTTCATAAATGCTTTCCAGTCAAACTTACATATTCGCAGGAGTAATAATAGAGATACAAGAATAGATACTCTCTGAAAGGGGCTTTGCATAATAACTTCCTTTTGCTTGAAATACTTACTTATTGTCAATATTTCACTTATTGTCATTTTGCTGCCTTTCCTTACTTTAAGTGAAATATCGGAATACTTCCTCGATCACTTCCTGACTTCTGGTTCTTTTCTGTGCCACTAATCACAGTTAAAAGTTATTTATTGTCTTGTTGTGGAGCAGTTCATCTTTGGTGCACACAGTCGCTCTTCATGGTACTGCGGCGAAGCCAAGTGAACCAAACCAGAGCTACAGTTTGAATCCACCCCCTCCTCACCCCCACAGCACCTCCCAATAAAACTGATTTGCTCTGGCATGTATTGTTTTGGAAAATAAATCAGTCGACTCTTTCCACTTCATGCACTCATGACATCATTTGTTTCCCCTCTTAACTCAATTATTGTCACTTAGTTCATCTGTACGGCAACAATGACCTGTAGCTACAGTATACAGGGCCCTTCCCACTCTCTGAAGCATGACAGAAAGGACTAGGAAATGGTTACGCCTCAAGCCTGTAAGTTTGTCAAACTTAAATACAAGAGAGCATATTATCCGCCTTATTTTTCTGTCACCCAATCCTCTTTTTCCCGCCTCGAAAATAAGCTTCAAGGTAATTGTGTCATTGTGTCATAAAGCACAGGAAAAAAATGATAATCCATTAAATTGTATTCTATGTTCTCTGTTGCTTTTGTAGTACAGAGCGGCACCACAGGATTTTGGAAAGGTGAATTATGAATAATTGCCTTTGATCCAAAAAGCCTGACGAGTAATAACATTTAATACTATAGCTGATCAATGAAACAGAGGCCCCGTGTTTTTCACGTTCGATGAGACAGTTTGCCAGTGGGTGCCAGCTTGTTTATTATCATATTCACAAAGAGAAATTGTGATTTACAGCTGCAATATAGCCACAAAGTTAACTTTAGCTTACATAACTTGAGTTTAACCTTTAATCTTTGCTGCCCGACGTGTTCACCAGCTAGTTTGGATCCAAAGAAGTCATCCTGGTGAATAATTTAGCATTAAAGATGAGAGGGGCCAGGTGTTATTGAACACACACACTTTCATAAAGATCTTTGTTGTGTCAATTAGTTGATTAAGTATCATCTACTCCCCTGTTGCCTTCCGGAAACCTGATCTGTTTTTAAATGGATTCATATTACAGGGGCAGTAGAGAGCAAGAGAAGGGGGACATTTTCAATTACAAGTCAGCATATTTGACTGACTGTCAGCCACCATTTGATCAGGCTTTTACTTTAATTGCTTGCATTTCATTAAGTGTAATCATTTATGGTGGAATTTAATCAGTGGGGATTCAGTGACACACTCTGTGTGGACTGCGTGGAGGCAAACAGCAGAGTCGGAGAGGTTTTAGACAGTCTCATCATCAGAGTTAATTTAAATCTGAAATTAAAAATATGTTGGTGTTTAATGAGGTCCATACCACTCAATTCCTGATTTTGCACATGTGGGTCAAAGCCATCAGCTTAGTGTTTGGACAAACAGGAGTGTAATAAACACTTGTCAGCACCCAATTACTGAATGAAAAAATCTTTACTCTTAAAACTTAACTGGGAATGAACAACATGCCTCTCACTTCTAACATTTTAAATGCATTAAAAGACCTTTCAGAGAACTGAAACCCTTTGTTTTTAAAACTATTTCTTCCCACACAAAATATTTTGTGTCCTACACAAAATCTCTCAGATGTCTATAGACATGATCATGTGCAGGAAAGAGAAAAGCAATGATGAGACACAAAGAAGACAGAGAGCGAGCATGAAAGGGTTTGAGGAAAGAGAAGCGTGAAGGAAGTATTGAGACGTATTAAGATCTTGTTTAAGTTGCAATAACAGTATAAAAAAAAATACTCCATTACATGTAAAAGTCCTCCATTATTATGTTGAATGCTGTCAAGGTGCTGCTAAGTTTAACAACTTAATACACCGCTGGGTTGTTTAATCTTTAACATTGCAACATATTTTTAAGATTTTGATCTTTTACATAGAAAATCTGTATCTGGAAATAAACCAGTAACTAAAGCTCCTAAATAGATGTAGTGGAGTAAAAAGTACAATATACTGTATCTACTGAAATGTATAGTAGGAGTACTGAATAGCATGAAATGGAAACACTTAAGTCAGGTACAAGTACATCAAAATTGTACTTAAGTGCAGTACTTGTACTTGTACTTAGTTACATTCCACAACTGTAAGCCACAGACAAGAAGCCCTGATCAGAGCCTTATGATGTGCCTTGGCCCAGCAGGAAATCTTCATCCTCCTAAATATTTAGCAAGCACCTGATTCTCAGCTGATAGTCAGACCTGGCCATATTAGGGTAGGAACATCACAAGACCTGATCCTCCACCACCTGACAGAAGGACACACATCAACAGCTTGTCTCATTCTCCATCAGATTCTCTGGTTCACCTGCAAGGAGGAAATGATTTTGCAGAGAGCCAGATAGTCCCTGCAGCTGATAGAAGATACGTCACCTGTGGGTTTATAAAAATCTTTGGTTTGCTGATCAAACACATTCTTAATCCAAAGTATCAGTATAGATAATAACTTTTGTTGAGAATTTCTACCAGGAGAGCATGAAAAAGCACTCAGGCTTGATTACCTTGGACAGCTTTCTTTTCAGTCATGCTAGTGGCATGCCAGTTTGTCTCTTTGATCCAGACTGAAATATATTGACCATTTATCCACTGGATAAATTGATGAGATGAAATCTTCTATAGATATTCATGGTCTACAAAGGATAAACCTAAAGACGTCGGTCATCCCTTGACTTTTCCTCACCACCACCATGAGCATGAAACTTGTGACTTTGAGTGAAATGTTTTTCTAATTATTGGCTAGATTGCAATGAAATTTGGTTCAGACATTCAGGTCCTCTTCAGGCTGAATAGTGATATCTTTAAATTTGCCCATAATTCTTTATATAGCGACCATCATCAGGTCAAACTTTTAGCCTAATTTGTCTGTCATGAAATACCTGCAAAACGAATGACAGTTCCATCAACATCGGCTGTACTTTGTGTTTTGTGATAGTTATCCAATGTTAGCATTCTAACCCAGATGTTGAACATGGTAAACAGTATACTTGCTTAGCATGTGTGTGTTAGCATTGCCATTGCATGCAGGTTAGCATGCTGATTCACATTTATTTCAAAGTAAAGTACTTTTGGTTAAATGTTCTGTGTTCACCTCCACAAAACTCCACAAACAGATATTGGTTTCACCATCAAAACCATGCAGGATATTTGGCTTTGTAAGGTTTTCTCACTCTGAGACAATGCTGTGCTATTCTCACCCCGTGTCATCTCAGTGCTAATCCATTGAGTTTGGGCCGAAATGCCACAAATAAACAGAAATAGAAGACAAAACTGCAGGAGACAGGCATAAACAAAACCAATTCTCCTTGACTGCCTTCTCTGGCATTGTTTCTCAGTAAGAACTGGGGAAAACCATGAGGCAGTTTCGTTCATCCTATATGCACATCGCCATGCGTGGGTGTTCACCTAACAGATGGACAACATCCTGATCTAAATTATAATCAGGTTATCCAGTGAGAAGAGGGACAGCTCATCATTGATGGGCATGTCATTTGCATAAAAGTACACACTGCTGTGAAAATCCCCATTGCCCGTGACACATGCCTTCAGTTCACTTTATCTAGGAATGCACAGTGCCCATATCACAGGGTGACAAGACAACAGGCATTTTAAAAAAAAAGAGAGAAAATGATTCACGAGCATTGTAGAGAAACATTTGTTGTTGTTTTTTTCATAAATCCTGCAGCTCTGAGCTCTGTTAATACTTGTGTATCAGTTTGTTCTTGTTTGCCAGACAGTGTTCAGTAGCAGCCTCTGGGGCTTGTCTGCAGTCAAACAGGCTTTTTCCTCTCTTTCTCTGTTTTCTGTCAGTTTTAAGTGATAGAAGACAAGGGTGAAGGATGTCAGCAACAAGCAGCTGTACAGGAGTGTGTCGTCTGTTGATGCTGGTCTCTCCTGGCACATGTAAGAGCTGTCACTTTTCCTCTCTATCACAAAATCGGTGTCTGAGCGTAAAACAGGGACACAGAAATTATATTTAAGATTTTGGACTCCAATTAATACATTTGAATTTCTTAATAGTATTTAGAAAGAAATTGTATTAATTTTTCGTGACATGTATTTAATTAAAAGCACGTGTCAGAATTTAACTGTTAAATTAGAGAAAAGAAAGAAAAGAAAAATCTTGGTGTGTTTATTTTCTCAGTTTCCTGTGCTTACTCCTTTGTATCGTAATGGCAATATTTTCACAATGTTCCCCACCATCTGTGGGAATGTGATACCTTTCTATAGCTGAGTGAAAGAGGGGTGGGGGGAAGAAGTGGTGTTCTCTAATCCCAGAATCCCTCACATCGAATCATGCAAATTTGGTGCACTTTGAAGCGAATCCAGCTCCTACCATATGCAGAGTGAAAACAACAATCTATTATGCATGCATTGCACCAAGCTTATGGTAATGCTATTTCACTGCTATTCCTATAAAGTCAAATTTGCAGATGCACAACATATCTAAAGTTTCTTTTAAAATAATATTTGTCTCATTGTGGTGTGTATTTGTGAATAACAAGCAAAGTATTTGGGGGTAGTTGCTGAGATCTGTTTGTGTCTCACTGTGGAAGTGATGCTTGTAAATTGGATGGGTGATATTTTTCTTCCTCCACTCTGTGTTTGAGAGGTTGTATTTTTGCTGTATTCACTCTGAGTAGTTTCTCATGATTCAAGTTCTGCTTCCTCAAAGACTACAACACAATTGAAAACTTCCTGCAATACAATACTGTGTGTTTTTCATGGTGTCTGTCACTCTCCAGCACCAAGGAACTTGTGGTCATGACGTCTTTGTCACGTTAATCAACAGCAACAGACCATGTTATCCCGTCAGAACAACACGATGAAGTTAGAGCTCTGCATTCGCCACAAATAAAGTTTGAAAGACCAGGTATGTGTTTAAGCTCTCAGGCTGTTCATCACAACAAAATGATGGGAACTCACATTATATTTCGGAAGCCAAAAAGCTGTCAGCACACTTTGTTGCTCTCCGTCTACGTCTGGATTAAGAACACAGCATCAATGATATTTCCATTTGTTCAATGGATAATTAGGGCCCACGACATGCCAAGAATCATTTTCCATCTTGGCTCATCCGAATTTGGGGGAGGAATCATGCAAAGTGTAATTGGCAAGACAAGATGTGACTGGTAGCTCCCAAGCGGAACCATGCTTTGTTACAACATGCAATTCTTAATGAAGAGGCCGGCAGCTCGCTTGATTATGTTGTGCTGTAATATAAAATAATTAGCATAAGCCTTCCAACACTGTGCAAGTAAACTAAATCAGAACCCAAGTCATTACTTTACTCTTTACTTTCACTCAGTTTTGTCTATCTATCTATCTATCTATCTATCTATCTATCTATCTATCTATCTATCTATCTATCTATCTATCTATCTATCTATCTGCTGACGTTTCTTTTATCTTCTTTTAGATCTGAAAGAAGAAACTTTACTTGGGTCAGTGTGGGTGGTGCTGGCATGGCATCCCATTGAAAGGATGCACATACACAGACATACGCAGACACATACACTTTGCGGTGTACCTGTGACAGTACTGTTATGAAAGATGACAATGTGTCAACCAGTTTCTTGTTGATTATGAAACCTATTTCACTCACCAAAGCATTGTTTTCCGGCATCATTACATGTGCCCAAACCTTGTACATGTACAAATTTACTTGCTAACTTACAAATTGAGTGACAGTGTTGAGGTGTCACTCGTTACTCTTGATGGTGGACTGAGGTGGTTACAAATGTATTTCTTCCATTTAAATCCATTTGGAGCTCTTTAAAACACATTTCACCCCCTCAACATCCAGTTTCCCCTCTTATTTTGTCTTATGTTTATTTAAGATTGAAAAATATGGTCTTATTCAGCGCTTTCTGACAGTATTGGCTTGTTCCAACTCTTCCTTCAAGTTATATGATGTTTACACTGTGAGAAATATTCAAACCCTGAAACAAATGTTGTTGTTTTTTATGGATGTACCTTTCCATCAAATGGAAATATTCTAAATATTTTGCGCATTCATTTTAGAACAATTCCTTAAAATTCATCCTGACCTATTTTGCATCTTTGGAAACTTTCTCAACTAGAATTTAAAGGTGTAAAGCTCTGTGGGTTTGAACGGTGTTTGGCTGCACATCACCCCAACCCCCACAAGAGTTTGTAATGACTGAACCACCGAGTAAGAGTGGTTTATATGAGGTTTTCAGTACATGGTGCAAATATATAAAAAACATAATATAACACCAAAATAAACACAAACTTGCATACAGCAGACAGTGGTACTCACATGGCCATTATGCACACAAAGCCTCATAGCTCATGCGTACACCTTATAAATCCACAGGATTTGGGGAATAAAACTGTTAACCCACTGTTGATAGTGAGTGCGGCTCGGCAGGGGTGGTTGCATATCATGCAGAATGAGAGACGGGACGTGGGGCGGCTTTATCACTCAAACTGGCCTCATGGAGCCCATGCTCTCTGCCAGCCAGTCCCAAAGTTATTCTATGCCAGTGGAGCATTGATTTTCCACACTGTTAGCTCACATGATTCCCCCTTTCCTCAGAGGAAAATTGCCGGGATTAAAAAAAAAAAAGGACTCCCTGTGATCGATTGCTCCACTGCGCTACTGAATTCAGGTTACAAGCAGAGGGAGATGAGGGGAGAGGGAGAGCAGGGAAGGAGGGAGGGAGGGTGAGGATGAAGACAGTGCACAGCGGGGCGTTTGCATGTTAGTATCACTGAGGGAAATATTGGCCTGTAAAGCTAGGGCTGAAGAGGAACAGGTTGTAAAACAGCAATACAACAGTGCCCAAGCACTTGTTTTACACCCTTCAAACATTTAATCATCATTGAAAAAAAAATCCCCATTTTGCACTTTTGGATGTAATAATCAACTTGTCGCTGCTTTTATCTCAAGAGTAGAATTATGTCGACCCCGGATAGTTCTTATAATTGCTCTCTTTTAAATGTTATTAATCTTGCCAAACATATTCTGCGCTTGACTTCGGCTTATAGTTTCATGTGGGCTTGGTACTCACATCTAGATCCTAAAATATCTGTGAAATATATCTGTGAGTCTGTGATCAGAGCTGCTAGTTCTTTTTGGCCAGACACTTTTCTTTATGTAATAGCATTCTATAGTCAATATTTCACACATTAAACCCTTTTGGAAAACGCCAGTAATGATCCAAAAATATTGGATGCAAAGCCAACAATGCCAATAAGCAACAGAACACAATACTGCAGTTTCCTTCCCTGACGAAAAACTTGGCAGCAAGGAAAGAACATCAAGTGTATGGAGATGGTATGAAAATAGCCCTTGCCGTCAAGAGCCAGTCACTTAGCCATTTACTATTAATAAATAATGCTCTTTCTTCCTTTTAGCCATTGCTTCTACAAGTTTGAAATGGTATACATTTTCATTAATATCAGTAGGTCCTTCTTTATTGTGCCATCCTGCATGTTGGGTGAGCCTCTCTCTTAGCCTCTTAAGACCATTATGTTGGCAGTGATGCATATGAACTCATTTTCACATGATGGATGTGAAGGGTGGGGGAGAGGCACAATGGCCTCATACAATAGCTCATCTAAGGGTGTCAAAACACTAGCTTCCTGTGTGTTTACCAAGAAACATCATGTCATGTATACTGGATATGTATGTACATTAGTGTACATATTGGATAGATTTTTCAGCCATGTTAACAGCCTGGCTATAGGAATGGCAATGTTGTTTGATGGTTGGTCAGCCCTTCAGTTTGGTCCAGACGGAAATATCACAACTATTGGATGAATGCAATGTTGTCTTTACATTCATGGTCCCAAGAGGATGAACCCTAATAACTATGATGATCCCCTGCCTTTTTTCTCTAGCGCCGCCAAGAGGTTCACATTTGTGGTGTCTCAACAACAATTTGATGGACTGACACGAACTGTGGTACAAACATTCATGTTCCCCACAGGATGAATTGTAATAAATTTGGTGACTTTAGTTAAGAAACAAATACTGCAAAAGTAGCCTCCTTTGCTATTTGTGTTTTGTGCTAATTAGCAAACGCTAGCATGCTAACATAATAAACTAAGATACCATGATAAACATTATACCTGCTTGACAACAGCATGGTAACATTGCAAGTGTGGGCAAGTTAGCATCCTGACGTTAGCTCAAAGCACCACTGTGCTTAAATTTGCAGTGCAGAATTTCAGTCTCCCTCTTCTGGCAGTGAGAGTCACTACATTAACATTGTCAAGTGCTTATGAAGCCACAGGCTCCAACATACTTCCTAGTTGCTGTAGCCTGTAACCCATGGCTGCATCTTGTGGTGATCAAACTAACCAGCAATGTGTGAACGCCTTTAGCAAGGGCTTGAAGGTAACAGACCTTCATTTATATGAAAAAAGTCCCGCACTCCAGGTTTAAGTATAGATAAAATAATCACGTTCATTGCTAGATTATACGACATTTATAAGACCTTATAAATAACTTGGTAACAACGTATGATTGTTTTTAATAGCATTACAATCACTTTTATAACGTTTAACTAACTTACCTTTTATTTCAATAAGACCCTAATTCCTTAATTTGTTAGCTATAAGGACTTATTAGATTCAGATTCACACAACTTTATTTATCCCAGAAGGGCAATTCAGTTCCACAGCCTAACCAATTCATGTATATAAAACTCATAAATAAAGAATAAAGAATGTTTTTTTTAAAAAGGGCCTCATTACTTATTACGAACACTTATTACAAGGACCTTAAGATAAATTGTGACCAAGTACAAAGATCCGCTACCACAGCTGTAGGCTGTTTTTATATTTTGTTTTGTTTTTAATGGCAGTGTAGATATCATTAACCACATCATATAACCCCCTAAAACTTCACCATGACTTAAAGGGTCTGTTCCGCCAGTTAACAATAAAGAACTTCTTACCTCCAGTGATATCCAGTCTCAACTCCAGTTTGATTTGGAGGTGTTCAAGTTATTCGATATCCCTTTCTCAGAAATCTGCCTCCACATCATTGCGATGGAGGTGAATGATTTTAGTTTGTGGTTGTCACAATCAAAATTCCATTCACCTCCATGGTACTGAAACTATCTTCATGCTAAGATAGCACTATAGTTTTTCTTTTTTTGTTAGTTGGGAGAACCTGCTCTTTCAAAAGCAACCTGATTTGAAATTTGTACCAGTAATTTGAACAATGACGTATGACCAGGGGCCATGGAGGTCTATTTTCACACACTAGACTCTTGAGTGGCCCAGCAGGTAGACATAAGCCCTACTCGCACGAGTGAAACAACCCTTATATAAAGTGTATGCTTTTACACAACAGAAAAATAACTTAATAACTTTAACTTTAATAATGCCTACATTTGCATGTGTAGAGATGAAGCGTACATAATGCTCTCGTTTGGGTTGGGAGACCTCCATGAACCTTTGATGTTGTTGTGGAATTTCCCTTTTACCACATAAACAAATCAAATTACACCATTTCTGTCATGCTGTCAAGGTAGCCCCTCCTTGTTTGACGGAGCAGGAGGTCATGATAAATACGGTTGTAATATTAAATACTACTTTTGTTTTGTTAATTTCAGAAAATACACATTGTTGTGTGACAGACATAAGTTAAAGGCTTATTCTGTAATCATCTGACCGTATACATGTCAATTATAGACACAGCATTTTGTGTGTTTTTCTGTGTGTGTGTGTGTGTGTGTGTGTGTGTGTGTGTGTGTGTGTGTGTGTGTGTGTGTGTGTGTGTGTGTGT
>JBBPCS010000480.1:4436287-4447534 GCA_037974645.1 Hollardia meadi | reverse complement strand
AATTGTCCAATTACTTTTGAGCCTCTGAAAATGGGGGACTATGCATAAAAATGGCTGTAATTCCTAAAAGGTTAATGTAATATTTCTGCTCAACCCCTTGAATTAAAGCAGAAAGTCTACACTTCAACCACATCCTGATTGTTTCATTTCAAATCCATTGTTGCGGTGTACAGAGGCAAAATTACAGAAATTGTGTCACTGTCCAAATACTTATGTACCTAACTGTACGTCACATAACTTACTTATGTGACGTAAATTCAAAACATTACGTAACTTAATTTACGGACAAGAATTAACACCAGCCAATATCAACTTTCGGTTTCACACAGGATGTGAACTCCGGTCTCCTGGTTCAAGGTCCACTGCTTGTTTGACCCATCCACCGCCCTCAAGCCCCTCCAAGTGTGGACTATCTCGCCCTTTATACTACGTCATCTCACATTGTTGTTTCTGTCTCACTGGCGCCTAAAAATTTACAAGCAAAGCCGCATGCAGATGCCATTTAAATGACACATGAAAAGCAAAAAATGCATTTTGATAATTCATTTGGTGAGACCAGTCTAAAAGTCTAATGAAGGGCAGGACAGAGTCGCTCATCATGCCTAATTATGATTGCTAAGCTATTATTGACCATTGCAGTTCAGGGGCAGAGTTTTGTAGACTACCACGTGATAATATTTGTGATTTATAAACATCCAGTTTATGTTTGATAATGTTTGAGTGAAATACTCCTTTACCGCCGACTTTCAGGGTTCATCCACAGGTTTGAGGCCAGACAAACCAATTTAAAGTCTCTAATAAATGTATCATATTTGTCTGCTTATTTCACAGCCTAGAGGACCTGGATTGAGGCCAGTGTAGGCATCATCCTTCAACCCCGATAAAGATCAAGTATGCCTCATTTAATCAGTGGATGGAACATGAGAAGCAAAAGCATTGTTTCACCACTATGCATGATAGAGATTACATAGGATCTGTATGTCCTGACGTCAACAGAGAGTGAAAACGGAGAGGGTTTTTACAGAAAATGATGCTCGTATCATATCTACAGATCTGTATAAACAGAGGATTTTAGCATCCGTTTAAGGCTGGTTAAGGTTAACAGCTCCTGAAAAAGGATTATACAAAAATAAAATGTTGACTTCTGACCAAATAAATTCCAAATTGTGCAGTCACTGGAAAATAAAATGTATTTAATGGTTGTTACTGCTGTTAGATCCCATTCAACAAAATGCCTGAATTCAAATTAGCCTCATTTTTTCTTTTCTTTTCTCTTTTTTCCCCCCCACTCAGTAAAAACATCTATAATTTGAGCAACTCAAAAAGAATCCTAATTGCTCATCTGAAAGGGACCATGATTGGATGCTTGAATTCATGTAGGAATGACTCACAATTCCTCCGCTTGAATGACAAACAATTTTCTCTGGCAAATGATGCCATGTGTCTCGTTGAGTGGAAATAAGAATAGGTCCTGTTTTCCGACATGTGCACAAAACATTCACTCTGTCATGTGCATGAGATAAATTGTGTCCAAAATGAAAAAAAAAAGAGCAAGTGTCACAAACTTGTTTTGATCATGCATATGAAACACGGGCGATCAAAACAACACACACTCTCTCTCTATTTCTTTTAGGCAATGTTCAAAAGTATGAAACTTTAACTCACTTGACATTATCGCCACGTGCAAATGTAGGGCTTTTTAATGATATGAAAACACTGAGCTAAGCTCCTACAGACTGCAATACATTCTTCCCCAAATGAGAGCTGAAATGCTATCGGCAATTAGAAGAGTCTGCTCTCTTTTTCACTGAGCTTCTCTGTCTTCCTGGAGCTCTTCATGCAGAGAGGAAAGGTATACGCGTCTCTTTTTTTTACCAAATCAAGAGTCAGTGCATGGAAGCCCTGTGGTGATTTTCCTTAATTATGCTTCAGGGTGATTTGCAAGGTGAATGACACAATGAGGACATGATGTCAGTCAAATAATATCCCAGCATTTTTCTTCACTGTTAGCTCAGATTTACAGGCGTACTGTACTGATCTGGGTTCTGTTGGGGAGTCAGCATTTTCCATGTATGGAATAAATCAGGAAAAACCACACATGGACGTAATCTTTTAGTGGTTGACATGTCAGAGGCTTAAAGTCTTGCAACAGGGTATGGGAGCTGACCCCTGAGGAAACTAGGTCATGACCTCTTTGTCTGCAGAGCTGCACTGAGGACATTACAGGCTCACTGCATATATTCCAATCTAGAATCTGAAGAGGTTCACGTTTCACTCTGTTTTACCGCATTTAAAACAACATTCATGACAGACGGAAAATGACGACTCATTCTCTTGTCGTTCGAGTAAATGAAAGTTCCAAGAATCATTATCTTAACTGCTGTTTGTGCTCTTGGACCAGATTGTTGACACACTCAGGACACACTGCTGGTTCCCATGCCCTGCTGAAACAAGCAGGGCATGCAGATGTAATTCATTCATCCTAAAAAATCAAGCAGGGTCAGTGCGACCTGGCACAGGGGTCAAAGGTCTGCAGGCTGGGGCCAGAAAAATGCCCCCATGTGTCCCTCAGGTGATTGTGAGGTTTAAAATCTTTGTGTTTTGGAAGTCCTGAGGTGTCTCTGTGTACGCCTTTTGCCCACATCACAAAAGTATTATTATAACTTATTGCACCAGAAGCAAGTCATATTTTTATGTTCTTATTTCTTAGTTGCATCCAACAGGAAGCTTTGAGACAGTTCCACTAATCTTAATGAACTAATGTTGATTCTCAGTAAATGAACAATCTTTAACATTTATTTCTTGGCCCTGAGACTAATTCCACCTAAATTGCCCTGCAGGCTGTACAGATACAACAGAGAGGTACAATAGTCAGGTAGTGTGTGTTTGGTAATAAACAGAACTCACTGGGACACACTGTTCAATGTATCATATAGCTCAACACGAGGTCGGTGGTGGTGACATAAGACGAAAGAATAAAATCTCATTATTGTGTGTGCTAATGACCTGAATGACAAACAAATAAACCAAATGTAGCACTAAGTCTCTATGTTGTAACATAAATATAGTGTAACGTGTATATTCATATATCATATGAATGACAGACTAATTATTCTTGGTTTATATGGGCTAAATAGTGTGTTTAAAATAATAATAATAATAATAATTTTAGAGTGAGAACAACAATAACCTAATGGTACAATTTGCATGTACCTTACCATAGCTGCCCTGAGGCATTACAGTTTGCATATACAGATCAGATTGTGCTAAATGCTAAATTGTACAAGCACAACATGTACTGCACTTCTGTGGGTGTTTCATGCATGTCGAACAACAGGAACAAAAACTGGTTTGGCTGAATGTTTGTGTATTAAAAAGATGAGTGAGGAAGCATATCGTGGGTTAAATAGTGTCATACACGGTCTGTCCTGTGGACAGATCGAAGCACAGGAGCATTTTGATTTGTGATTTTGAGCTAAATAAGTAAAATTTGATGTAACTTGACAGAGCATTTGTTTTTACTGAAATCTACTGTCAACATATCCAGCAAAATGCTTTTAATCCTGTAGGATAATTTGTTCAGCAACATGAAACTGGATACTGTCCAACTCTTAATAATTCATTCATCATAAAAAAATAAGCATATCTGCAATCCTAAATATGTATACAAAATGCTACTGATAAGAGTTCCAACAAAAACAGTATTTTATTTCAATATATATTTATTTCAATTTATAATGCCCAAAATCCAACAGATGGCAGCCAGAAACTTGTAATCTGATAATATAAATAAACTTGGAATAACTTGACAAGTACGTCAGAGGAAAAAGAAAACACACACAAAAAAAAGCACATTCCTTTTGAATATCTGTAACACCTACATTTTCACCCACAAAACTATCTGCTAGAGTAAAATATTACACAATTTCCTTCTTTTGTGTTGTGCTGTGTGAGGCAGTTGACTGAGAAGTCTCAGTATTATAATCTTACAATCCAATATGGGCTTACACTATGTGGACTCATGTTGTAAAGGAATTACTTAATGTTTTGAAACTGTTTTAATGATGCATAAATCAGGACTAATGATATTTAAAAAGACCACGATGCTTTTGTAAAAAGTTTGAACTGAGTGCATTCAGCCACGGCTCGAAGCAGCAGGACTATAATAATGGATGTGCTAATGTGAAAGCTGCTCCATGAAAAGAACCAACACAATTATGTTACTTCAGCTAGATGATGTTACAGATGCAGATTTTTTTTTTTTTTGCATTTAAGATCATGGCTGTCATAGTTGGTTAAAAATCAGTAAATCAAGTAAATAAAGACAGTTTTCCTTGAGAAACATTTGATGTAGTTCAACATAAACTGTATTGTTTTAAACAATGGCCCACATCAGCTCTGCACAGTTTGCTCTGCAAAAGTGTAAAACAATCCACAATCTTGCTGACTTCATTCTAATGGCAGCTTTGCAAGTCATCATTTAATGACATCACAAACCGGTTTACTATTTTCTGCTCTAACTTTGGAAAAGAGATGCTCAGCAATCACTTTCTTTTTTTTTTAAATTTAGCCACCCAAGGTCACAGAAATATCATGCCGACTCAGTTTTGAGGCGATTTTCGGTTTAAACTCGCACAATCCTCAGCAGTTCTTTTGTTCTCCCACCCTTTACTCAATCAGCCATCATTTCTGCAGGACGAACCGACAGCCAAATTATCTTATCTACCTTTCATCTCCCAAATTTTTTCATCTGCATCACATTTTATTTGAGATTAAAGTAGGGCTGTGTCTTTGTGCAGCACTAATTGCCATAGAGCTTCAGTAATTAAAGGACAATAAAGCCTTAGTAGTAATTAGTTTCTCTTGTTTGGTTGCTAGCCCATCAATTGTGCTTCAATAATACTGATCATTAGCATGCGCCTGGGCAGTGAGGGATGCTGGGAAAGGAGCCCTGCACACACAGCACTCCACATTCCATTCCCATGAAGCCATGGCACCGAGCCATGTTGTTAACCCTCTATGTGCTGGGCCGGTGGAAAGTGGCAGGCTGTGCCTACCAGCGAAGGTCCACATGGTAAATTAAAGAGGTTGCACAGTAACACAATAGACCTGCTGAAATAATGACCAGCTTTTTACATTTCTGAAGGTTAGGGGCATCGGAGCTGCGGCAGTGGGCAGATGCTGCTATCACGGCTTGTGTAAAAACAATTGTACCCTTCTCAGTGTTACATGTTCCTTTATTCACATCTAGGTCCAACTAATGAAAGCCTGTCTGTAACGCTGTTAAGGAGTGATAAAGAGCATATATTATTAGTGTTTTAAGCCTGATGAATCCCAAAAACAGATCAAACTATCTTTTAAAAAGAACAGCAACAGGAGAATAAAGAACATTTCTGTGCAGGCAGGGTGTATGGATTGTGCTGTAAACTGTGGCATAGTAATAACGCCAGGCAGCAGAAAATGTGCTCTGTTCTGTACTTTGCCTTGACATGATTGAAAGACAATGGTCCCATGGATAGGCCATTTCAACATCAAATGTGCATGCACATCACAGGGCAAGGGTGTGCTATCCATCACATTCAGTGAGCTGTCAAAGGCAGCTCTCGCAGCCCCGGCTTCTCTCCACACACATTTGCAACTGCATGGCAATACAAGATTAAACCTCCCTGTACATACTCCACCCTGAGCATGTTATATTTTACACACTGTTGAAAGTGCGCACAGTTAGAAGTGTGCTCATTTGCATTGTTGTGTGTGTGTGTGTGGTTACTATTTATTTATTTATTCATTTATTTTTCTACATGTTCCTTTAATCAAAATAACATAACTAGAGACAAAAACAACTTTACTGTTATTAAGACTGACTTCAATTGAAAAAAAAACTGAATCCTGAGAATGGCAGAATTGTGTTCTTTTGCTTTAACTTGCGGTCAAATGAGAGCACAGAGGCCTTTTCAAGTGACTTCATCTCACTGCTTTAGCTCAGTACTCCCAAACCTTTTCACATCAAGGACCCCTAAACTGACACAAATTAGACCAGGGACCCCCATTTGATAAGATTTAGTCACAGGGTCCCCCATCCGATATGAATTGTGCTCTTAGATCTTTAATTACAGAGTCTATGAACCCCAAACCAAAACATTCTGTCATTGTGTTACTTAAGGGTGGAATTATGGTTCAAAAAAAAATCTCCTGTAACCCCCTCAAGGATTCCTGGGAGTCCCTGGACCCCATGAAAAAAAAAACTGCTTTACTGTACAGATCAGGTTGTAGTCATGCACATAAAAAATACATAAAAACATAGTCGAACTACAGAGAGACCCTGTGCAACCCACTCCCATCCGCCTTGGCACAATAACCCAAATGGAAGCCTTTATGAAGGACTGATGGAAGCAGAGTGCGCTTTATAATGCACAGCCGTGCACACTATTTCCAGCTAATCAGAAGCGCGCAGTTGCAGAAAGGAGAGCGGTTGCCAAGGCAGCCACATCTCCCCTCCCCCTTCTCCCTCCGTTCCTCTTTCCCGTTTATTATCGGCAGAGGTCGCATGGCAGAGGGAAGTCCAACCACTTCTGTACTGGAACCAATGCAAGAATATGCACCTCCATAACAAAGCCCGTGTGGAGTCCTGAGAGCAGTGGGAAAACAAGAGGCTGCACGTTTATGGACTTCTGTTCAGCCGTTAAAGTGGTTTTAAATAGAGAGGATCTAAGTTGAAGGTTTTGATTTTATTTGCTCTGGAACAACGGGATAGTTTTGCCAACACGTGTGTGTCCATGAAATTTACTCTGCGTTTTGAGTGAGTGAGTGAGTGTTTCGCATCCTGGTGCGGGGCTCAGAGGAGGACTGCGCATCACCAGAGTTGGTGCCGAAGTTCGGCCGCGAACGGATGTGAGGGAAGAGTTCACCGAGTAAAACTCCCCCACTTCTTTTTTGTGTGTCTCTCCTGCTTCGGCGTTGTGTTTGCTGAGACAATATAGTGAGTCAAAGACGCTGAAAGTGATTTCATGCCTTCAGTCTCGCACAACCTGAGATGGACGTGAGATTTTACCCTGCGCCCCCGGCAAATGTGGGTTCATGCTCCCTACCGACTGATCCAAGTTGTCTGAGCTCGTTGGACTATTACCACTCGAACAAGGTAAATAACAAACTGTGTGTCCTCGCGCACTCAAATGGTTAATGTCTCACCTGTCCCTGTCTCTCTGTAGAGCCCAACACAACCTGCAATAGTCACGCAATGCCAAACGCATGCTTAGGACGCATTTTATCCACTTCGCTCCAAAGCTACACACTCTTAAAAAAAAAGAAAAAAAGTCAAGTGTCAGCAAGTAAAAGTGACCTGAGCTAGGGTGGACTGGTTTGAATTTAGTCTGGAGCAGGACGCACAATTTGGTATTACTGTTACTTTAAACTGAAGCCTGCAATCATTCTATTTTGCTGTTGAAAGAAAATGTAGTTCAACTTTTTTCCCCTCTAACCAACGTGGTTATTATGTTATTTCCACGGTGTGCAGTTGTGTTTTGCACAGAGCTGGCATTAAAAGTGTCCCACCCGATGTGGAATACCAGGAGCTGTATAGAATCCATACCGCCCCACTCTGCTCTATGCTCCAACATTATCTTGCCTCTCAATGATTTCTTATAGCTTACACGGGTTGTTGTTGTTTTTTCTTCGCTGGGAGTTCAGCGATTAAATGGATGTGTGCCAGTAATGTACTGTTAATTACTTTGTAGGGAGAAACCACAGTCTGGCTGGTACAAGTATCACTCTTTTCCTCTCTCTGTTTTGACACTGCGCCGCTTTTGGCTTGTGACCTGCACTGACTCCATTGCAAGCGCGCAGGTGGCATTTAAAACAACATTATGAATATTTTGTAGATGACATTTCCCAAGAAAAAAACAACAAAAACAATTAAAGCATCATCCCCTGTGGAAAAACAACCCATGCCTATTAATCCTGGTATAAACAACTGAAGGATGGGGCAACACTAGAAATCTTTAGGTGTATTAAATTGAATGCCAAAACACCACAAAGTAAGATAAGCTCACAGTAAAAGTACTAATGAGTAGCACAAACACAAGATATGCCCTGTGGAAACACTAGGAAAACTATTTTAAACTGTTTGATTAACAGACTTACAGCTTCCCCCAGTGCCCCCAGCATCTCAGCCATCTGCAATAACAGAATTAGATTTTTGTTGTTGTCACTTACCGTGGTGGGAATATTACAAATCAACAGGCTTTCTCTGTTGACCTGCTGCTGTCGCTGAAGTTCTTGGGAGATTAAGATGGTTTGGAGTTCTTTGACTTGCTCTCTCAGAGAAAGATGGCTTTCAGGTACAACAATGTGGGGAATGATACACAGTTGGGGATGTTTGTCTTTCACTGTGTGGGCAACGGAAAATCTCTAATGGAAAATTCCACTAATCAACAGAAAGCATCATCTCCTTGTCGAGGTATTAAAAAAATGTTGTTACAGTAATGTTTCCTCTGGTTTGGTAGCACTAATCTTGTGTGCAAAAGTCAGAAAAAACACACCATCAGGAGACAGTTTTATTGAGTCTGAATCGATCACAGATGAAATAAGATCTTTTTAAAACATTTACTGATAAGGCCAGTTTACACTTGTGACACACAAATGGGCTCGTAGAACCGTCTTCTCTGCACATGCTATGTTTTTGTAGGTCAAGCGAATTAGGATCATCCTCCATGCAGATAATCCCAAGAATATATGCTGATATCCACACACTGCATGAATCCTGGAAACAAAGCCACGAGATATTAAGTGATATAAAGTGCTCTCACAAGGGAGAAAGTGACACCAACTGCTGTCACTGATACAAAAGTGTGGCGCCCCTCAAAATTACAAGTGTTCATTTGAATTATTGAAATCTCCCTTTGCTTGAGGGAGTGTTGGGGGGGAGCTCTTTCCACAAGGGGAGGTGTAATTTGCTATCATCACATGTGTGACACTGACTATCTTCACTAGCAATGCAAATGAAGCCGGTAGCAGCGGGGATTATTTGGTGTCCTGTTAACACAGCGCACGAGGTCAAGATCCTCTCCTCAAACGCTTGTCAAACTGGCTGTGGCATTAAAGAGACATGTGATTTGTTATGTAGGTACTGTATCTACAGATCAGATCTGCCTGCTGCTAATCATCCCTGACAGCCCTGCTTGGCCAATTTCAAAATTCTGCTCAGGTCACTTTCTGAAGCAGCTTGGAGGCAAAAGGCTAATCATTGCATTAAGGTCATTTGTTTTTATGGGCTTATTTTGCATACTTATGAGGATTTGTTTTTGGTTTGTGGCTGAATTTGTTGGTGGATTTGTTTGCTTCTACTTTAGCTCGACAATATTCTTTTGGGATAATATTATTGGAAAAGAGTCAAAATAATTTGAATAAAAAGAAGCCTTTTCTAGGATGGTTGCAATTTGGCAATCATGTTGAGATTTAGCACAATCATTCATTTATGGCTGCTCCAGAACCAATTTTTTTTTTTTTCAGAAAAAGAAAAAACAGCAATTTACAGCCCGAGAAAATATTTCTGTTTTTATTGCTGTGAAATTTACAGTGTTAATATGAGTCAAACACAAGCTTAATTGGATAAAAAAAAGAACATGTGCTTGTATTTTTTTTTTTTGCTTTACAGTCTGTTTATTTGCAAACCTGTTTGTGTGCTACTGGCTCACTTTGGATGCATTGCGCTGACACAAGCCTGGTTTGAGTAATTAGCAAGTTTATGTGCCTTCCAGGGAACACGTGTGCCACATTCATGCTTTAAGTCTTTGTAACACTGCTCAATTGGAGCCGCAGCTTGTTTCACTCATAATAGCTGATGTGCATGCCAGCTTCTGGATGTATCCTTTCTTTCACCTTACTCAATGTGCTGATAATTACTGTGATCATCAATCACTGCGTGAATCACTTCCATTCCTTTGACAGTGTTGTCCATGATCAACAAAACATCTTGCGAGGAGTAAATCTGAATCTTTCGCAGATCTTTCGCAGCCAACTTCTGTCCTCGACCACTGCGTAAATAACATTAATCATTCTGCTTAGCCAAATCAGTTGTGCTAAGACTGTATGCTCTGAGGGGCTCAGTACTGCAAAACAGCAAAAAGGTGAAGAAGGCAAAGAAGAGAGATGCATAAAATGAGCAAAGAATGTACTTCAATGCAGATAGAGATGATTCAGAGATACATAAATAACCCTGAAGATGTCTACTTCAATACTTTCGATGCTCACTTTATTTCCCTGCGAGTGTGTGTCTTTTATTACTGTGGCACTCCCACAGCCAAGGAGAAATTACACAGTACAAAACCATTACAACAGCTTTGTGCTCTGATGGTAATATCAAACTGTGCCATGTTGCAATGCTGTCTGCTGCCTTACAGGCTGCATGGTACATATATTACTCATAGGTACTGTGCAAATACTGTGCTAACTTGCGCATTGAAAGTATGAAGATGCATCTTGTCTCGTGCAACATGTGCAACTGTAATTGCACAACTTGTTTGTCAGGCTGTCTCTGTGGAATGGGAACACAGTGTCTGCTCCTTTATTTGAATACCTTAATCAAACAGTGCCGACTGCTGCTGCTGAGGTGAGGTACTGCCTACAGTATAGCAATAGTATGGAGTACAGAGAGAGTGAGGCCCTTGTTTATACACCCAGGCCCCACCCAGCTCATATATCCTCCCAACAACTGATATCTGCTTAGATAGGGCATGACTGAAGAGCAGGCTTTGTTAGTTGGTGGTCTCCTCTGCCTCAGATAAGCTGGGGAATGATGTGCTCCATTTGAATGCCTTATCTTAGCTTTCTTTTTTATTACAGCACTGCCTTGTTGTGCAAAGATTTGATTGCTCTGCATTAACATATTGGGTCAGTTTCAGTCAAATGACCCTCCTCAAATGAAACAAGCTCCTGAATGAACACAGACATGTTTATTGTTAGTTTTGGCTAAAATGTACTAGGGTTATTTTTAATACCTCGAGTACTTAAGCATGGCTAACAAATTAACCAGTGTCTGATATTATGTTCATGCTGAGTGGTGCTGTCACTATTAGCTGATGACAAACTCTGTGGTATGTGACAGAAAGGCAGAAAGGGGGAATCAAAGGATGAGTGAGAGTCAAATGGGTTGAAGTAATCAGTGGCCCAGTATGGGGACAGTGTGTGTGTGTGTGTGTGTGTGTGTGTGTGTGTGTGTGTGTGTGTGTGTGTGTGTGTGTGTGTGTGTGT
>JBBPCS010000480.1:4409439-4422652 GCA_037974645.1 Hollardia meadi | reverse complement strand
CCCCCCCCCCCCCCCCCCCCCCCCCCCCCCCCCCCCCCCCCCCGACACAGTCTGATTATTCCTGATGTTGTTGTTCAGACTCAAACAGTCATGTAGAGGAAGGATTAGAGGTCTTAACAGGCAGATTTTATTATTTTGTGTACATGACATGTTTTGACATTTTTCAGTTTAAATGCAGGAAAGTGTTTCTGCCATAACATTTTTTTTGGGCAGAAACAAAGCCAAATTGTTGTGCATCAAGTTCAAGATTAAAATTTTAAAAATGTCCCTTAAATCAGTCATCTGTTTTTATACATCATACAGTCTCGTTCCTGTTTTCAGCCTTCATGCCAGTGATGGTTACAGATTATATTCAGACTTTGTGCACCTTGGACTTTGAGCTTTTTAAGTGCAGATTGATAGTTTTACTTACTTGAAACATGCTTGTGTGTTTTTGCACCTTTCAGCTGCGGTCGTAAAAACCTGCGAGCATGCGGTGGACATCCTGTGGGGGAGGAAATTGATTTTGCTGGCTTTGTTTGTTTTAGACTGACAGGTGACATGCATTGTTTTTTTTATTTCTTTGCATTTCATATTGATCGTTTTACTGGTGTATTAACATCCATCAGTTTTATGGCTGATATGACTTTAAAGCTTTTTCGGAAGAGTGTTTATTTGAGCCAGTATGACGGGGTTTTTTTTTCCAAGATCATAAAAGGTATACAATGTGCAAAAAGAGGAATTTAGAAGTAATGGAACGTTTTTAGATCTAATTCATGCGAATGGGCCAGATGTTCTGTTTTGATCTTGACGTGTTGTGTCTTTGCCTCTGTTGGACTGTCTCCCACCCACCTTGCCTTACATCATCATCAGCAATGCCGTTATTCAATGTGTAATACAGAGATGTCGAGCTACAAAGGGCTTTGAGACTGTGAACACACTGTGGAGAAAAAGCTTTTTATTTAAACACCATTCATTTTGCAGCAGGAAAAAGACATACAGAGCTAAAACTTTGTGTTGACAGGACAGGATCAATTCCGACTGCGTGTCCGTACATCAGCTCAATGTGTTGAAATGGAAAGTATGCTATCGATCTGTGTGCATTAGTGCTCTACTGTAACATAAGCAATGAGTGGCAGAACAAAAGAGGCACTGTGCGTCACGCTAGAGGAGGGGCGCAGTACAAAGAGGACAGTTAACTTCGTGCAGTCTATTGGCATTTCATTGTTTATCATTTCGGCTCCAAATGTATATTTTTCTTTCATAAAAGAATTTAACGCACTCACATACATCTGGAACTAATTTTGGATAGTTTGAAATACATAGGCCTAATATACTGTTTTGCCCTGCAGAGAGAAAGGTTATTAAAGTATATTGTAGAAAAGAGCTGCAAAAAAAAAAAAAAAAAGAAAAAGATATGGCTTGACATTAAAAGGCTGAGAAAGCAACCAAAGCCTGTTGTAAGAGAGGTCAGGCAACAAAGTTATATCCAAGAAATCAAATTGTTCATTTATATCTCCATGAGCCTCCCTCACCCACAACTGCATCGTCTTATTAGGCTGGAAAGCATACATCCAGCGCTGATATTTCTCCACCCTCTAGGGACAAAACACAATTACTCCATTGTGCCACACAGTACAGTATATTACATTCTGCACATTTCTGCCAGAGAAAAGACGCAGTGTTGTGTTGGGGCATACGGCATTATGATAAATATGCTTTAGAGGACAAGGGTAAGGGTTGGAGCAGGGTCACTGTCAGGGCACACAATGAATGGACTTTAGCATGGTAATTGGATTAGCGTATTGTAAACAAATGGTTATTTCTGTAAATATCATAATCCCAGGGGCCTGGATTAAAGGCAAACAAACAGAAGACAGTGAACAGAGAAATGTTTCCATTAATCTGTCATAATATTTCCGCTTTAATGTATCTTAACATACAATGTGGAAAAAACAACAACTCTTAATTCATGAGCAGAAAAGGGCTACATTATGTTGAATAGGAAGACAAAGATCTGTAACCACATCTGAGAGAGAGAGACAGTTAGACAGACAGTGTCAGGGCCTTTTCAGTAACTGTACCGTTCAACCGTATACCTACACACCAATGACAGGAAATGTGGTGGTGACAAGGAAAACCCTGAGATGTCACACCGAGGGGTAAAAATAGGCCACTTGGCACGAGAGTCAGCACGAGCGGAGGAGGGAAAGAAAATCAGAAAGAGGGGAAAATTGATGCACAGTGTCTTTTTGTAGGGACTTTCTTCTGCAGGGCTGAGATAAGAAACCTCACTCTTTAATGTTGGAAAGTTGTTAGATCAGTCTCATTTTTGCTTGTTTGTTCTCTGAGAGACACAGGCACAGGAACAATGAACACCTCTCTCTTTTTTTGAATTTACAGTCTGCACCTCCTACACCTTCACTGTTAGAAAAGCTGCCCACTTTAACCCATTACCTCCTTAACTGTGTTACAAATCTCGCTTCTTCGCAGTGTCAGTAATGTTTCTGCTAAATGTTGACCCAGAAAAAACCCACATTTGTTGTTGGTGTCAAGGGTCATCACAGCTTTTCTGACCCCATTACAGGTAACTCAAGACTGCTGGGGATCATAGTACTTGTGTCAAACACTGTAGGCTGATACTGGATGTTACTTTTGATGTTTCTTGGACCCAAAGATGCTTTTAACGTGACTGTAAATAAAGAAAAATGGACACTGTGCTGCTACAGAAATGAGGATTCCTTTTATGACTTCTCTCTAATTTTTGCTTTTTACCCCTCATAAATTAAAAGATTCACATTTCATTCACATTTTGAAGTCTTTTCTTAAAACAGCTGTCATGAACATTGAAACTGGTTTTGTTTGCTGTTATTTTTCCTCTTTTTCATACTGACCATTAAGAAATCCCTCTTTAATCTGCTTCAAATGTGTAAGTGATGCACAATCCTCATTCTGTGCAAAAATGTATTCCAAACTTAATCTGAAGCGACTTTTAGGCACATGAATGAGTCTCTTTTTGTTACCATCCTACTGTTGCAGCTCAACAGGGAAACACAGTCCAAGGAACCACAAAGTACTAATAAAAAGCTGTATCTAAAGTGCCATGTTAGCTTCAGGTTAACTCTGGGAAGAGAGCTTTTAATGGCCAGAATTTATTCGCAGCCTGTGACAAGCAGACACTATTTTATATTACAGGGTTACTAAATAAAAAGTTTGACCCATGTTCAGCATCCTGTATCATTCACCAGGTTTATGTCTGAAAGACGCGGAAGCCAACCACCATGTTTCCGCTAACAGTCAAGCTCTAATGCTCAGTCAGAGTCCACTCTTGGCCCTTGAGGAATTGAAAAACAACGTCTCCTCAGGCCTGCCCCTCCTCGGCATATTCGCTCATTCATCTGGGCCACTCATTAAAGGGTAATTACCTGTAATTAGTGAATCATGTCGCTTTAATGAAGATGTTGAGAGCTGCTGGAGCCAGAAGGGCTGGCCTTAATTCTGAGTGATGTTCAAGATTAGTGGCAGACAGGAATTCAATAAAAGCGGACATATTAATGATATATTAATATTTTTTGCCGGCGCCACAGGTGGCTTGTATTGTGTTCATATTTCGCATTTATTTACAATCCCAGCAGCGTCAACACCTGGCTCTGGAGGGCAAGTATGTGTTACTGTATCAGAGCAGGCTAATTGGCTGATGATGATGATGAAGCCATGTGTGTTTAAGTGCGTCCTTTGTGTGCGTGTGTGGTGCTTGTGCTGTGTGTGTGTGTGTGTGTGTGTGTGTGTGTGTGTGTGTGTGTGTGTGTGTGTGTGTGTGTGTGTGTTCCCTGGCGGCATGGTGACTGTTTAATCTGGCCCGGTGGCGTGCCGTTGGCCCGGCTAATCACAGTGTGTCTGTAGGAGTGCGCTGAGCCAGGGGAGCACGCCGTCACTAACAGCGCCTGACAGACTCATTAGAGAGACCTGGCACTGAGCTAGCAAGACACACACACTCAAACACTTTGAAACGCACGCAGTGGGAAAGCCACTCAGCTGCACAGACATTTTGATAAAATCACACACTTAAACACCTCTTTTCTGACATTTTTATGCACACACACACACACACACATACAGACCCACAGAGGCTCAGTGCTCCACGTGTGAGAACAAGGCAGACAGTGACCCCTCACAGTCGCAGCCCAAACACAGACAAGAACCGAGAGAGCATCTGCGAAAAGAAGGGGGGTGGGGAGGTGGAGGGTGGGAAAAAATTGGAGGAGGCAAAGAGGAGGAACAGAGGAGTGGAGAGAAGCATCTGATGCAGCAACACTTTCTCCCATTCAACTGGTGTGTTTACACAGGCAAATGGCATTTTCAAGGGCTAATTATCTGCAGTCAGGAGATCACATGCACCCTATTGAGAACTTTAAGAGTGTAAAAAAAAAGCATGTTACAGAAATATGGAATGTAGGCTGTATTTAGAGGGGCTGTAAATGTGAGAAGGGTTACACATCCTTTTGGCAAAACTTTCTTTTTTTTCAAAGTGTGAAAACGTAAGTAAAAAAACTATACTTTTTTTTTTTTAGGTAGAATGACAACTAGTTCCACAAACTACTTTGACAAATTACTTAACTCTTGCTTGCCCTAATCTCACAGCGAGGTTAATGGCAGCTCAGCTGCAACATAGCCAAGTGGAAACATTAGGTCTGGATGAATAACAGGTGAATGCAAAGCAGGTCAATACATAGTCAAGTGTAGGCCTGCCAGCTGTTCTTTCCCTCTGCTCTGCCATCACCGCACAATGGTGACACACACACACAGACACACACACGTTCATGCATTGCACACCAGAAATAACAGGCACAGTGAGTTAAACATGTAAACAAAGCAAGCAGAAATCTATTCTTTTCAATGCATTTCTCTCTACAGTATACACAAACAGAGCACAGTAAATAATATATACAACAATGCGTGAAAAAGTAGTGATTTACAGATTAACCAACACTTGGAAGGATGGTTGTTGTAGTTGTTTTATATTTCTCCTATTTCAACTAATCCCATGAAAAGGCCAGAACCAACAATGAATTAACTATTGCCTGTATCCAAAGTCTGATATAGATTAATCCTATGTTCCATTGCCCCCCCCCCATTAATTCCTAAAATAATAAACACACATGAATAAGCCACACTGTCTTGAAGCTGTTGCGTACATCAATCAGCAGCTGAAAAGAGGTCCCGAAAATGCACTTTTCTACAGTTTTAGAATGGTAAACCTGAATAAATTGATTTTATTTATTATTTAGTGTAACCAGCTGTAAACCCTGCATTGGTGAACTTTCTAGCAAACAGTGGCCTGTTTATATCAGACATGGATCAACATTGACATTCATTTGGAGTCATGATTCTGTACACCTGGCAAATGTAAATCCCATATTCATTCTCCTTTTTAGCTCTGTGTTGCTCTCCACCAACTCCTCTGCTAAACTCTCCACTATGCTCACTAATTAGCCGCTAACTTTGTCTGTCTGTTGTTTGGTCCGGGGCAAGTATCAATTGTCAGAGCATTTTCTTGGTGAAAACAGCTGCTTGCTGTGGCTGTAAACGATGATGATGAGAGTATTGAGTGTGACTGAACCAGAGTTGCGAGTCATAAAACCAAAACGATAAGCTGAAGGATCCTAAAATGCTCCATAGATGAGGGTTTGTTTTCATGAGTGACTCCTTTGAAAGTACACAAGTTTTCTGTGGGAACAAATGCTGAGTGGACAGGCTAGAAAATTATTTAGAGCTGGACTAACACATTGTTTGTGGTCTTTCCATGGGATTGTACAAAAATATCAAATAAAACCTGTCGTATCCTTTAACACTTGAAAATACTGAAAATACTCACAGAAATAAAAAAAAATATGCCTTGGTATGACAACTCTCTCTCTCTCTCTCCTCCTCCTCCTCCGCCTCCTCCTCCTCCTCCTCCTCTCACTTTCTCAGTCACTCTTATCCTTCACTTTCATACACTGACCTCCTTGTCTGGATTTTTAATCTAGCCTGGTATCTGTAATCGGAACAAGTTTTACCGACAACCTTGTTTCACCTAAAAGCCAAATCAAACTGTCTTTCATTTTCTCTACCACTGTACCATGTAACAGGCCAAATCTCCTCTCTCTCTCTGTTTCTCTCTCTCTCTTCATTGTACAATAGCTGTTTTGCTCTCTGCTCTCCTCCGCTCTCTCTCTCTCTCAGTCTTCTCCAGCACAAGGCTATGACATTGAGGGAATGTGATGTGATGTATTGTAGTGAATAATGTATTCTGCGAGGATTGTACAGAGCGCGTAGAGCAGATGGCAGCAGGTTGATCTCGATGTGTGTGTGTGTGTGTGTGTATGTTTAATGATGACAGTGTGTATATGTGTGATGTGCGTATGAACGTGTGTGTGTGTGTGCTCACTCAGAATGGGGGAGGGGAAGGAGGAGAAGAAGGGTGTAGGGAGGGAGAGTGGGGGTTGGTGTGTATGTGTGTCTATGAGAGCCTCCTTTGTGAGATAAAACATGCAAATGGTGGATTATTTTAATGCTTTTTTTTTCTAGAGCCCCGAGCCTTAATCCCCAAAGCAGTTGAAATGAAAATAGTATATGTTTTCTTTCAAACTCTCTCCCTCCCTCTCTTTTTATTCCCTGATAGGAATTTACAACTACCAGCTGTCTAGGAACAGGATTCTTAGCACTTAAATTTCTCTCTGGTGTAGTTACAGCCAGAGACTGATGATTATATCCGGATAGCATGGTATTGACTACAGCTTGTCAGGCCTGTACTGCTGTGTTACGCAGTGGAAGGAACATATCTCTCTGATTGAATGGTGATAAAAATAGAGCCCAATGCTCAGTTTGCTACTTTGAGTGGACTGCAGATATAAAATATGCGCATTTATAAACACTTGCACATGCTCAAGCACACTGGATGAAAAAAAAGAGAGAGAGAGGCACAGGATTACAGCACTTGTGTTGCATTTAAGTTTTTGGCCAACACTTATCTATAGCTTATTATCTACAATCCTGTTTTTGTCATGTTTTGTCATGTAAAATGTCTTTTTTTTTGTTTTTACATGTGAAATGTCCAAAATATCATATATGCATATTTGTGAAATTGTTGTGGCATGTGATGTTTTATATTTCTCAGATGAAATATCTAAACAAAAAGTGCATATACATATGTGCCTGTCTGTCTTTTTGCTTTTGCTTTCAGAAGTGATAAATATGAGCACAATAAGCAGTAGCTAAGCACACATTAAAGCACATAAACACATGGATACACACTATAGTGGGCCCCAGATAAAGCTAACAGATGGTAGAATCTATTTACATTCACTTATGTGATGAATATATACTGTACTGTATGCTTATGGTTACTCTACAGTTCCCTGCACTTAGCAGAAACTTGTTTTGAAGTATATATAGGTGACTGTGGGGTTGTACTCACACTGTTTGTGTTTGATGGCCTCATTACTCTTCATTACGTCATTTGTGCTATACTCTCCCTGCTAATTTCCATTCTTTTTTCTTTTTTTTTACCAGTTGGTAACCTGTCATGGTAGCTAGTGGTGTCATGCTCCACATTCTGCTCCAAGGTTCCCTTAGGCTCCTAAAGGTCAATTATCTGTGTGGCAAGATATTTAATACAAAGTCTGGTGGATGCAATGCAACAGGCCTGCAGTAATGTTAACAATAGCAAACATCCTTTTATTATATCCTTCCACACCACAAATGCTAAAAAATATTTTATCAATTAACCATTATAGCAGTTGATGTGCATGTGAGAATTTTCTTGAACTATGAAGGCTGAATCAGAGCATGTGAAACAGCAGAGAGAAGAAAGCTTGTGCAACCTTGTCTCTTTCATATCAGGGACAGTGAGCATAATTGAGTAAATGTATTTAAGTATTTGAGCGAGCTGATTCAGCCTCTCTGGGATGGTTGATATTGTACTTAGGAAGAATAGTGCCCGAGGCAATTCATTAGTGATAAATAATTGAGAAGCTCGGATAGTGCTAAGGTGAAATGCCTTTTATTATTTTATGGAGTTTGTGTTTTAAGGGCTCTTCAGTTTAAGAATATTAAAAATGCACAAGCCTGTCCACAAATTACTCACTAGGAAGATTCACAATGGGCACTAATGACTAACCATCCATCTTCTATTGTTTTCAAGCTCTGTAAAAGTGTTTTGCTGCAGCATAATTCATTCTATTTCTGCTTTTGGTAGTGTTCTTTTATTTTATGAAGGATGTTACTTTACCCTAATGCTTATTTATTTTACTTTTACTTAATCTTATTTGGGGTGATTAAGGTACATGGGTATACCTTCTAATGGCATTTTATTTAAAAAAGAATCTCTGTTTTGAAAGCTTGTTGCTTAAATGGTAGCGGCCGGCCTCTCGAGAAGTAGTGTGGAAGGTGTAATGAAGCTGTCAACCAGGCATGCGGCAGGCCACTACGGAGCTATATGAATAACACGTGTTATACATAGATCAATCATTAGCAGTCTTAGAAGGTCTCTTTGGCAAATTAATAAATTATCCTCACGTCAGTGTTTAGTCTTTTTATTTAGATAAGCTCATGCCTTTGACTCATTTTTATCTGCTGAAGCTTTCATTTGAACGCCACTCTTTTATTTTACTTCTCTGTGTTTTGCTTCAAGTCTTATCTTTTAAAAACTGTCACCTTTACATGTTGGTTTTCCTGTGATGCAACTTAAGGTTTTATTTAACATACACCCACTCACCATGTGAGTCACCATGTGACAACCATGAAAAGGGGGAGCATCTGAAGGTCTGATCAGTTATTCACAGCGCTGTATGCACTATAATAGCATGATGTGTTTAGCCCGTGCTCTGGGCGCAAGAGACATGTGTCCTTAACGAGTCAACAGCTGAATCTGTGTAGTCTTTGATGCTGAAAGACGCTGAAACGTGCAGTTGAACTGTCTTTTTAACCGTCCCAGCAGTGTGACTCTCGTGTTGACTATGCGAGCTGGTCAATCTGATTGTCTGCCAGTCCATTTGTGTTTTGAAAAATCACTTTCAGAGAGTGATGAACATTCATGGTCCCCAGAGGATGGATCCTAATAACTTTTGTGATTCCCTGACTTGTCATCAGTGCCACCAGTAGGTCAAAAGTTCTACTTCTCCAACAGTTGATGACAGGACACATCTAAACCTGAGGGAGAGAACGAGGGAGTATAAAATATTCAAAATATCCTGCTAGTGTACAGAGGATTAACCCTTTTCATTTCGGTAACATGGGGCCACCCTCAAGCTAAACTGCACTTTTTGCCTTACACATTTTTCAACCATCCAATAATCTTGTTTTCCAATGGGTAATGAGCTTTTCAGCCTCATTGGGCCACTAATGTGGCTGAAGTGTCCTGTGTAATGTCGTTTTGATTATGTGAGCTGATGTTTGCAGGTCATATATGTAATGCAGGTTAGATTACTCTCACAGTTGTTCACAACCCAACGATTGTTGTGAACTGTGTTTAATGTACATGGAGACAGTGTAAATCCACTCATTGCTCCATGATACTTCTTTAGTCTCCAGATCCTTGGCTCAGTGCCAGCATTCAGCCCCACTGTCTTGTCGGGAGTTTGTGTATATGCCTGTCAGTGTGTGTAAGAGAGAAGGGAGGTGGGCATAGAGAAGAGGCGTGTTCAGGGTGGAGGGGATGTCAGCTCATTAACCTCCATTCTTTCCCTAGCATGGCGCTGTGTAGAGTCACTGTGTAAGTCTCATGTCATTACTCCTCCCCTTGTACACGTGTGCTGGGCATGAGGGGAAGCGCAGAGCAACTAGAAAAAGGGAGGAGGGAAAGGTTTACGAGGGAGGGGGGTCTTGACATGTTCCTTTACAAATGCCCTGCTTGTATCTTGCAAAAACTAAAGCCCCACCATCTCGTTTCCTTCCCCACTTTTGTCTTCTCTGTCTCTTCTCTTTCTCTCCCTGCTGTCTCTCTCTAACCACAGGCCCGGTACAGTGTGGGTGAACGAGGGCTTAGGCTCCACACTGCACCCCCTGCAGGCATCAATCCAGCTAGGAAAAGACTGCCCACTGCTGTGGTGAGATACAGTAGCCGTGCCTCCAATTTCTGAAACCTCATCTGTTTTGCTAGTCAGTTGATTTAGAAAGGTGTACCTCAAAGTACTGACCTAGGCCCGGTGGTATTTTGGAGGCTCCAAAATGAGAAAATATCTGGAGTTTTGATGAAATTGCTCTTCATGGAGAGACATTTTGAATTAAACTTGTAAAAACAAAAGTCCCCACATGAATGCACATGCACATCACTTAAAAACTCTTTATTTTATATTCTCCACAACACAACACACATTTATGTATTTGCATTCAGACACACTCACTGGAGTTCACAGATGAAATTAGGAGTGTGTCATTTAATTGCAGCAAAAATAAATGTGAAAAACACACCTCTGTAGGAAAGGTATGAATCTGAAAGCACCTTTGATATCTTTAGACTTAATCTTTAACCGTTGCTTTTATTTAATAATGAGTTAATGACCATAACACAGAAACAGAGCGAAGCCTGCAGGCTAGTTCAGGCATTCAACTATACCCATGCGTCATACCTCATTCTCTTCAACCATCTATTAAACACACCCTCCCAATTTGGTGGTTTATTTAAGCTGCAAAAATTTCCCATCACACGCTCTGCCTGTCAATGCAACTGCTGCCCTGCGCCATATTGCTGCCTGTTCTTTCAGCCCCACCACCACCCCAGCATCTACCTGTAGGCTCCGACAGTGGGTTCAAGTTGATTGCTCATCACTCACCAATATCTCTATCTAAATATATATGCGGGGAATGATGAGGTCAGAGCCTAGACGTCAAACTATAACTATATTCTGCTGTTGTAATAAACATTTCAATCGTGAGTTATCTGACTGAATTATTTTACAGAGGAGACAAAAATAGTGCCCAAAATACACATATTTCTTTAGGCAGCCTGTTATCAGAAAAAAAGATGTTGCAAAGTTACTTCCTATCACTTTCATATCTTTTGTTAAAACTAGGCTGATTTATTTGGCCTATGTTGTTGGTATTAATGTCACAACACTTCCCTGTTTAGTAAACTGTAAATATCTGTGCATTCATTACTTCTGCTTGAAAGTGAACACACCACAACCTGATAATCAGTAACAGCAATTCAACAATTATAACACTTCCCTCCCACCTTCTATAACTGTAAGATCTACGTACATGTTGAACATAGGAGACTGAATCCAACACACAGACAGAACCTTTTGTGTGTCTGCCAACAAAGAAGGCACCTATAGAAATAGATTGACGTATTTCCTATGCTCGCAATGATTTATTTTAGTTACTGCAAGAACTTTTTTTTTCTTCTCTCCCTTGCTCTTTCATATTTTATTCTTTGCAGAGGCAAGAGAGCAGTAGATTGCAATAAGATAACCAATTATATGCTAGAGGAAACCAGACTTTTTTTTCTTGCTGCAGTTATCTGATGCTGCGGTGAGCAGAGGCAAAGGGCTGGGGTAATGTGACATTCACTCTGCCCTTTATCTTCTCTCATCACTGTTTACCCCAGTCAGTTAAAAGTGGCTTGTGCTCTGCATCCTCTCCTGCTGCCAGAGAAACCTCACTGACAGATTCACACAGAGACATGCACTTACTGTACAGACACAGATATTGTATACACAAACATACAAATACACACACGTTCTCAAAGCAGACCAGACAGTGTAAGTGTCAGGTAGACTGGTGGGATAATCACTTTCCTTCTCGTAGCGGTCGTGTTATTATGTACAGCACTACTGCTCCTGCTGGGGATAGCTGCTAATTGCATGTGAGGCTACTGTGATGCTAAGAAGGTGTTTCTCAGCACTGGTTAGCAGGCAGGCTGTTGAAGGCCACCACAGCAGGATGAGGGAGGCTGTGTGGGTCGCACTTTGGTCTGACATAATTTTTTTTCTGCTATATGTTTGCACATGCACTCGCACATGGCAAACCCCATGTTTATCACCTCTTTGTCACTCTTGTTTGCACAGACAGCGATCAATCTATATGTTGACATACTCTACCTCTTTGAGAGACAGTGCAGTTATGTTTTGTCCAGAGAGAAGCTTTGAACTAAAGCTGCACTTGGATATATTTTACACAAAAGTATATTTGACTCATAAACTTTTTTTTTTCCAGTTGGGGCAGGAGAAATAAGCTAATACTACACAACACTGACAATATCACCTTTTAAGTTGATTTGGCAAACCTGCTAGCAAACAGTTGCTTGTTTACACATCCAGCATCCAGCAGAGCAACATCAACATTAATTTCCATCTGATGAATGTTAAGTCTAATATTTGCTATCCTTTTAGCTCTGTTTTGGTCTCCACCAACTCCTTAGGGAAATATCTGGCTCTTTAGGGGCTAAATGCTTCAGAGTGTTCACCAGTCAGTCACTAATTTTGTCTGTCTGCCATTTGGCGCAGGGCAGATATTAACAAATACAGTCAGGTTTTAGTGCTTTTTTAGTGTGAGAGTGAGCCAAAATAGCAAAGTTGCAGGCCAAAAAACAAAACAGCTGAAAGAGCTGAGCTGAAAGACATTAAAATGCAGAGTCGGGTGATAATTCTCAGTGGAATCAAAACTAGCCAACCCTTTCTCACTTAGTCATGTGATTGAGTACATGAACACCTCTAAATCCACAGAAAGTATTGGTTAAAACTGAAATACATGTGTTTCCCAAAAAGCAGTGACACTGTGTGGATATTTGGCAGGTTGATAAAAATGAGCCAGTTGCAGCTGTTTACTGACGTCATGTGTCATGATTTATGTGTATTAAATTTAATTAAAACATTTTGGTACTGTCAGCAATATTGTAAGCTTCAGTTTCACAGGGTATCATAATTTGACTGGATTTTGACATATTAGAAAGGATTGATTTATGAAAACATTTTGATGATAAGTCAAAAAAGAGGGAGACAGTTTAAAAAGAAAATTTTTAAAGCTATTGAGTGTGATTGATGTTAAAACAGTGCAAGTTAACATGCGTCACCATCACCGTTTAGATTTTTATCCTGTTGTGACTGTCGCCAACTCACAGTGAACCGAGTTCACAGTGGAAACAAAACCTTACACCACCCCACCTAGCCTCACTCCACACACACACACACACACACACACACACACACACACACACACACACACACACACACGCACACACACACACACACAC
>JBBPCS010000480.1:4369594-4386829 GCA_037974645.1 Hollardia meadi | reverse complement strand
GCCACCGCTCGCCCGCAGACAGCTGCTGAGCTCCGGGGAGCTTTCGGACAGAGGGGCGGGGGCAGAGCGGAGTTTCTCGAGGAATAAACACAATGAGTCACATCAGATTCTGTTCGGATCTGATGTACTTTACTTTGTGAACGTACAGACGTATAGCGAGGAGAGAGTAGACAGAAACAACCGGCTGCTCAGAGTCGCACTGAACTCAGACACACACGCCAGCGGTGCTGTGCGAGGCGAGAGCAACGCCCCCTGATGACTTAGCCACTCCTACACTTGACTGACCAATCTCGCAACTTCATCACTTACTCACTCACTCACTCACTTACTTACTTACTTACTCAGCCACAGAGCAACCCTTAGGGCTGGCCCTCTGCGGTGCAGCCAAAAATGTAGTACATTGATGAAACAAATGCATGCACTGAGTAAATTTCTTAAAGTTCATTCCTTTCTGCTTCAGTTGCATGTTGTTTATAATAGTCCTAACTGCCAATTTTCAAACCATTTCTCACTTAAAATTGCACCATTTACAAGGACTCCAACAAGCAGAAGGATCAACATCGGCACTATAAAAGACAGAGCTGTCAATCAGAAATGCTCTTACATTCTCTTAACTCCTCTAGCTCCTTTAAATCGAGGCAGAGAGAGCCGAGTCTTGGATGACTAAACATAACATGCCTTTGTGTGAATGCTCGTTGCTGAGGGAGAATCGCTGTTTCACCCTCAGCTGTTAGCGTTTCTGCCACCCCGGCATTCGGGGAAGAGGTGGTACCCAGGGGTCTCGTGTTCAACAACCCCACCCCCCACCCCCACCCCGATCGTTCAGGTCTGGCTGAGGCTACGGCAGGGAGAGATGCAAGCAAGACTTAGCCCTTTGAAAAAACATTAATGAGGAGGACCATGATGATGGGTCATGGAGGAGTTTGCAGAACAGTCCCAACACGGAGCCCTGGGGGGGGGGGGGTCAGCGCATTTAAATATTGAAACAGAGCACCAGCCCCTGTCTCATTACCAGTGTAATGAGGCTGGTTAGGGAGGAGGAGAGCCCCTGGTGCCATAAAAGCAGCTGCCAGTTTTACAAGTTTATGTCACACATTCAGTCAGATGAATACTGATAGAAGATATGTTCAGTTCTGTTAAACATGTGGTGCCAGATTAATATTTTTGGTAGGATCTGTGACAAGCCATCAGCAGTTGATTTTTAACGTTCTGCTGCGTTGAGACCAGTTATGTCGACAAGTTATTGTTGATATCATGGGTATCGCCAGAGGCATTATGTTTTGGGGTTGTACGTCTGTTTCATTCTTGTGAAAGCGATATCTCAGGACCACCTTGACAGAATTTCTTCAAATTTGGCACACACGTCCACTTGGACATAAATGATAAACTGATTAGATTTTGGTGGTCAGCAGTTAAAGGTCAAGATCACTGTAACCTATTAATCAAATTTTTTGTCATAACTCAAGTATTCACATGCTAATTATGACAAACTTACACAAACTGTGCTGATTGTATAGATCTTCTGTGCTGCTGGGTTGAACGTGTGTGAAAAATCCATGTTTCAGAATTTAGAGCTTCATTGCAGCAACGTCCATATTTCAAGCAGTGTGGTCCACCACAATGCACCACAAGCTCTTTCAGTTTGCTGACATTGAGCTTCAAGCTCTCTATCAGTCACTACATATATTATATTAGTCTGGGCAGACATGGATGGAAATTGCAACTTGATTGGTGCATGGAGGCATAAAACCATGAGGCAGTAATTCCAGTTTGGGGTTTTTTTTGCTTTTTTTCTGGTCACTTAAGGGTGGAAGAACTCCACAGCAGGCTGGCAGACAGACTGACCTGACACATTATCACTTTATAAAGTCGTTATTGCTGACATGTTAACACACAGTTGCCCTCTGCACATCAAACAACAATGGAGCAACTTATTATCATTAGCATTTATTTAGATTCATGTTGGTGGCCACCTGATGGAAATATGTGTAATATTCACTCTCCTTTTTGCTCTGGTTCCATTTCAACCAGCCCCCTGACGAAATGATCTGGGTCTTTAGCTGCTTGATGTTTGACTTCCCCTGATAGTTTTCTAACTGTGTCTGCCGTTTTTGTGCTAGGCGTGTATGGTACATTCATATTGTCAGAGCTGTTTTGCTGAAACTACTGAAAACTGGGATTACAACAGGTTTAGATTGAAACAACAGTACGTTATCAGTACGTATAAACCAAAAACAATTAGCTAAAAGGGGCTGAAAACCTGGAGATTTTGGTGATGAATTTACTGTTACCAACCCCTTTCACATTCCACATATTTATTCGATTCATTGGTTATATAAGATATATTGATTAGTGGACCTTTGAAAATAAAACTCACCTCATCCTGGCCTCTATTTAAGAATATGACACAGAAATAATGAGCACATCAGTTCATGTCTGTGGACTAGAGCACAGTGCAAGTACAGTTTGTACTGTGTAGCATGCTTAACCACGGTAGCTTGTTTACTACATGTACGTGTGTGCCTTTATTTCCAGGATCAGCCCTTGTCAGAGTCACTGATTGCTACAAGGTTATGTCAGCTTGACTTCATTTGACTTCATTTAATCAGTGAATGGAAATTTATTTTGCATCACTTGGCATTTAGGACATAGACAGTGGGGAAAAGGTCGTGACAACAACATAACATAACAGCATAAAAACTATATTGACAGCTGTGGTTATTGACAGCACAGGGATAGTTAGATAGCGGCCCAATCAAACGAGCATCAGACTAAGCCTACCAACAATGTAGGCACATTTCAATCTGTGTTGCAAAATATCTTAAAGAAGTGATATTCAGACAAATTTAAAAATGCACGACAAATTAGTGAATATAAAGAAAGTGAAATCTACTCAAGGACCAAAAGTGTGAGAGAGTGGAAGATTGCCTTTTTCATTTTCCAGGCCCCGTCACTACATAAGAACTGCCTTAAAATAACCTTTATCTTTTTTTAAACAAAAATTGTTGCTGAAATTTTCAGTTTGACTTGACTTCACATGCTCAGTGCAGCTGGATTACTTGTATTTCTTTTAAATTGAAACAGCAATCTTTTTTTCTTTTTTTTTTCCCAGTGCAGGTTTTAGACATATCTCATACGACCTGCTTGCTCTGCTGCCTTTTACTGGGATAGATATGACATCTCAGTGACGTTCCCAGATAAATCACTTTTTGTAACAGTAGAAATGTTTTCTGTTGTGGCTTTTCATTACAAATCAAGACAGATGCCCTTCAGCGCTGCACTCCACAACAGGGGTGAACAATGTGTCTTGTAGTTGTCATGAGAAATGACAGCGAGATAATTGGGAGGGCACTCCCATTTCATTTAAACTGAAACAAATAGGCTTCCAAAGAGATTGTGCTTTTTGAAAAGTAAAGCTTTGTTTTGTGCAGGTTATCATGCAGGGTTCGGAGTGAAGTAATGAAGAGGAGTATTAACGGATTGAGCAGTAAAAACAAATGCTCGTTCATTGCAGTTCATGAATATTCATGGCACTAATTCAAATAACCTTAGGCGACTGTTACGACTAATGAATATTTGAAACAGCTTGGTTACAGAGATTTGAACACTGCATTACAGCTGACTTTCTGGGATCATCATGTACAAGGGTAAACAATTAGGAATGGCAAAAACAGATTTCAGTGGTGATCAAAATACATCTGGAAAACAATATCTCATATTGTCACATTAGCTACGGGCCATTGACGCTCCAAAGGAGAACGTGATGACATGCAAGTGGACAGCGTGAAGAGTTGGCAATTATCATAACAATTAGTTTTTTAATCAACTAGTGAGTCAACAGAAGACTGGTTCCAGTTTCCAAAATGAAAGATTTTGCTGCATTTCTTTGTTTTATATGATTGTAAATTGAGTATCTTTGGGATTTGGGACAAAAGAAACCATTTAAAGATGTAACTTTGGGAAACTTTGATGAGCATTTGTCCCAATTTTCTGACATTATGTAGCCCAGATAGTTAATTGATTAATTGACAGAGGGAGAGTTGAAGAGCAAGAAAGGAAAAGCAGCCTCAGCGCAGCAGCGAACAGAGTGGGACTCACCCTCAGAAGGGACCTGGGGGTGTCTCGACATGTTTACATTTATCACGCTGGTTTTGAAAAAGCCTGGCACTCTTACACACTGCTTGTAGGAGAATCCCGTACTGCCCGCTAAAAAAGGGGCCTCGGCTGCTTCCTTTGAGGGATCAGCGTGGTGACTCGTCCTCCTCGCTGCCACCGCAACGCTAATTAGGCCCACCACAAAGCCAGCCTGTGGGGATAATGTCCCATTATTAGAGTCATTTGTTTCAATTAACCGCCCTGTGATTCTACAATAGCACAGCACAGCCCAGTGTAAAGAAGCCATTACTCTCGCCCAAGGAACCACTGAGGTTTGGGACGAGAGTGTTTGTAAGAGGTTTATGGATACCTGCTCCTGCCAGCTGTGGTGCTGCCAGGCTCCACGTACTGCCCAGTCACTGATGAGTTGCTTCAGCACTATGGGAGAGTGACAAAGTCCTTATTCACATCTTTTCTAAAGCTTTTAACGACTGTTACTGGCTTTGATTTTTCTGAAATTTTGTGCACTTCACTGAGAACTGATTGGAGAGCAGTACAAGGGATGAACCATAGGCTGTTCTCGTTCCCTTTAAATGCTGAAAGCATTGTGGTTGACTGAATTACTTTTCTGCTACTCTATACTTAGTCCTCTCTTGTCATTTTTAGACTGCACTCAGGTTACTTTCTGAAAGTCTTAAATTTGAGGAGTTTTATCCATGTTTTTACCACATTAGCCAACAAAGACGGCAGATTGCTTTAACAATAATTCCCCCGTGCCCTATCTGGGACTTGTGAAATTACAATTAGTCTAGTGCCTTTATGGCCACCCACAAGCGACCCTTAATAATCATGGTTTGTACTGTTTGTGTACACTTGCATACTGCCTTCTGTTGGTCACAGCTGGAGGCTGAAAGAGCCTACTGGTTGCAGGTTGCATAAGGCATGAGTATGAGAGAGATTACGGCTATGATTTGTGTGCCTGATGTAAGAGGAATAACAGCGAGAGATGTATTTGTGGTTCATGGCTTTGATGTCAGTTTTCCTGATCATTTGCATGTTGCTTTTCGCAGCTACGTGATCCACTGAAAACTACCTCAATGTTTTTGGACACTCAAGAGCAGTAGTGCAAAGATGCCTATCAGCCACAAATGCTCCAGAATACAATATTTCAGAGCACTTTTGGGTCCTTTCAACACTAGATAATGGAAACTTCGATTGTTACCAAGAGGTTGCTGCCCTGTGATGCCTCTGTTGCCAGGCTCTCTCATTGGCTCCACCCCCCCGCTGTGCAGATGTTTACAAAGAGACATCACCAGCTCACATTAAAGGGTTCAAGTTGTCCCCTCAGGCTGTTGCTATGGAAATAACCCTGCTATGGTCGCTCATTCATGTTTGATTAATTGTATTTTCCTTTCTATGCTATTTCCTTTACAAAGGCCTCATCATGGGAACATTTCATCTTGAAAACAAACAATAGGAAAAGATGAATATGTCCAAATCTGTTTTATTCTCCCGTCCTGCTTTGTGGACATTTTGTGGATGTTCTTTGGTGATAAAAGCATTAGAAATTGCATTAGTGTGGTATTAATGTTGATAAAGCCTTGCCTGTGAAGCAGTACAATAATAATGACTGTTTTTTTATTTCGTTTGCCAGACTTACCTGGACTGGAGATAAGCATTTTGCCTTTTCCCAACTCCTAAATTGCACTGTGCAGTGTTGAGCTACAGCAACCCACTGGGGCCAATTAGGATGCCAGCAGAGCTAGGAAGTGCATAGCAGATGCTTTTGCCACTATTTATTAAAATCCAATCTGCGGGGGCCCCTCCAACAGCTCGTTAAACTACAGTTAATCTAATTAGCTCTCACTTGCCACTGTTTTCACCACATTACCAAATACAAGGGCCTCGACTTTGCAATTTAGGCTGATTAAGTAGGTCCAGAGCTGTTAGGCAGATCTTGTAGGGAGGAGCTCCTCCAAGCTGTCAGTCATTTTCCAGAGTCAGATAAATCATGCAGCTTAGTTCAGCGATGGCTTTGGGCTTGAGTTTGAATTAAAATATCTGCAATGGGAATATTGGTTTAAATCAAATCCACACTGCCAGCTCAGCAGTGCAAGCCTGCATGTCTGAAAACACTAATACTCGACATCATAAAGACCTTGTATATTTGTAATGGCATGGTATCAGAACGGGATACAAATTCCATAATGGGCTCTTTATGGATCAGGCCTATGCGATTCCCGATGTCCTTTCATGTCTTTAAGATCTCAGCCCTGATCCTGCACTTCCGGTTCATTATTGTTTTGGCGGGCTGTATTTTTATTTGATGAGTGCTGCTCTCTGGACAAGTGCCTGGTTCTACTCAGAGATCTGCACGGCGGCTTGACATGCAGTCTTGTTCATTGCTTACAGATGGGCAGTCTGACATGGAGCTGTAATCACTTCCAGATGAGGAGACCACAGTATATATTTTAAGACATATTTTCATCCATCAAGCCTTCATGGTGAAGTAGGTGATGGGATTACACAAAGACAAGACTAAGACAGGGGCGATTGTAAAATAAAATAATTGGCATGTAGAATAAGACCTTGTAGTTTACTGTCACATGTTGTGTAATATTCAAACAGGATGTAAGAAGTGACTTTAATAAGCATCTTGTATTTTGGATTCCATTCATGGCATCTAGTCAGTCTCAGTTTAGAGGAGGTTGAATCATTCAGATCCCCAACAGTTTTGTTTACATTCTCATCTTGTCTGCCAACATTTGTTAAGGCCACAATCTTGACAACATTACACACAGGGGCACTTTGAGGTGAAACCGATATCTAAACAACAACTAAATGCAAGTAAGAAAAACCTAAATGTAAGCCCACATGATCGCCTACTCTAATTATGTAACCTTAACAAAGACTTACTTTCTCTCAAAACCCAGTCCATCATTTATTCTCTTATGTGCTCCTAAAATCATTTAATCGTGCAGCCAGGTAGAATGACATCATAACCATAATTCATTTTAAAAACACGATGTTGTCTGGAAAAGCTTTCGATATAGTATTCCTCATTTATCATACATTTCTGCACTGCCGACTGGATGGATGATTCAGTTGACAAACGTGCTTTTACGTTTTTAAACCAGCTGACTTTGTAGCCAATAAAAAGACGTGTGCCACAACCATAACTTTTGTTATGATATTGTTGTTGCACTACACAAACATCAGGAACCCACTTTTTTTTTCCTGAAGGCTGCGAGTTGCTGCTGGTGGTGAAAATTGCAGAATTATATATGGCATCTTGAAATTATATTATTCTCAGCGCTGCATCCCTAACCATGGCCATTTATCTATTTATAAACCCACAAAGGCTTAGAGTCTGTAACAGCTGCACTAAGCTGCACTTCTCTGCAGTATGCTGGTGTGGAGAGGTCCGTGCTTGTACTGTTGAAGAGATCTTTTAGTCTGTATATATACTTTTTTTTAAACGAATATTATAGTAGCTTGAACCACCTGAACATAATGCACCATAGCTAATTGTACTCTTGATCATTCCACCACGGTATTACTTCTTAAAGTTGTTGGATGAGACAAATGCAATGTTGATGTCTTTAAAGCAGCTTTAATCAAATGTTTTGTATTAACAATGGATCACATGACTACTTGTATGTTAAAAAGGTCGTTCATAGTGAAAAACCCATCAAGTGTAATCACCAGACTGTAGTTCCCCTTAGCTCAAAAGGAGTTTAATAGCGTCTTTCAGCCATTGTTTTGGTTTTCTGGTCCACAAGTTTCCTGCTTTCATTCACTCTCAACATCATTTTTGGCCGCAGCAGGCAGCTTTGCCTAAAAAAGCTCTGAAAACCCACTCCACACTCAGCACCGAACAGCAACAGTAGCCAAGTAAGCGACTAGCTGGTCAACATAGTGGCACATTTAGAAGAGCCAGGCATTTCCCTGGTGGAGACTAAAACAGATATTAAACAATTCATGGTTTAGCTGCTGCGACTCGTAGCCTACAGTGTCTGGTATTGTCAAGTAGCTTATAGCTAACAGTTATGTTAGCAAATATAGCAAACCCTAGATAGATATTGTTGTGTAACTGACAGTGTTACAGTTTTTATACAAAATAAACTGCATGTCAAAAGCTTCCTTCATGCCTCTTAAAAAATACTTTAAAAAGTCAGCTCTAAAGATAATACTTAGGCAAATCAGTACTGAGAACAACAGTGCTAAATGTGGTCTTGTTATTGAAAAGTTCCCCAGTTAAATCTACTTTTACCGTCTTTTTTCTGCATCAATCACTGATCAAAGACTATTTCTCTACAAATCTTTGACTTGATGCTCTTGAGCTGTTGCTTTAAAGAGCCTCTCCTGTATCACTGTCGCCTGCTGAGTGTTTTGTCTCAGTCTTCAGGCCAGTGCACATTCAGACAAGAATTCTTTGCAAAAACAAACATTTAAAAAGGGTTTATCGCGTATTCTCTGTTGGTGCTTTTGCACACAACCTCAGTACCGTAAGCCACTGCTGGGTGTATTCTTCCATTTTACAGTTGTTTGGCTTGAAATCCATGGAAGCGTTGCACACCTTGGAAGTGGCTGGCATTCAGACATTATTTAGTGCCGTGCTCAGTATCTGCATGATGCTTTGGTGTAATGACCGTCAATGTAAAGAGAAAGTGTATCTGTGCATCACCTCTGAGCAGTTCCTGTTTGGTTTTATGGCCTTTTGAAATCGATACACTGTACAGCACTCTCCACTTTGCTGCTCAGTGTATATGATGATGATGATGATGATGATGCATTTTACTCTCCCATACTATCACCTGGTTTTATTGTCTAATTTTCATGTCTCTTAAACTCTGTCGTTCTCTGCATCTGCACACGTCCTTCATTTTGTTATCAATCCCCCTCTCTCCACAACACTCCACCTCCACTCCTCCTTTTATCTGCTCTCTCTCTCTCTTTTCCTTTGCATCTCATGCTCTCCACTCTTTTCTCACTCTCTCTCACTTCCTCCTTTTTTTAATATCTCTCTCTCTCTGTCTCTGCTGTTTTTGTAGTGACGCAGTTATCAGGCTGTCAATTCTAATCTTGTCTTGCCAGTGCCAGAGCTGTCCATTCAGAATTACAGCTACCCCCTCGTCCCTATCTCTCTCCCCACGTCCACTACCCCTTCCACCCCCCCTACCCCCACCTCTCTCTCTCTCTCTCTCTCTCTCTCTGGTCTCATGGCTAAGGCAGAGAATTGAACCTTTTGAAAAAAAACCCAAATTGAACCAATTGAAAATGTGTATGTAGCTCTAAGTATTGAAAACTGACATGCCGAAAGCTGGCATAGAAAGTTCCTGATTTAAATCAAAATGTTGCCAGTTTTAGACAAAATTGTATTCAGACAAAGTTCCTGAATAGGAGAGAAGTAGAGAAGGAGCAGAAGAAGACAATGAATGACCTTAACAGATCTATGCACACGTTCACTGCAGTTTATGTTACTGTTTTGACCATACAGCATCTCCCTCCCCCTGCTGACTCATCTGACACTCAGTGTTATAATCCATGTATTTTTCCTATCACTGTGGATGTGGATGGCCAAATGTATACAAAATGACATTGTGTCACATCACAATATCGCCAGCACGACTACAGTGTTGTACGACAGGAGATAAATGTCCAACAGTCTAAAATACATATGGGAAACATCAGGATCCAATGTCAGCACATCAGAATCAAAGAGCTGCATTACAGACTCACCATTTTGCATCAACAGTCACACTGGGAGAAATCCATCGTAGAAGAGGACAAGATACCAATCTCTCCTCTGACAGTATCAGAAAATAGACCATAATGCAGTGCAGCCACAAGATGTTGCATTATGAATAAGGAATGTGACTCACTTTTTTTCTCAACTGACAACAGCTGTCATAGTCATCGCTGTTCTCTGCACCTGAATGAGAAAACTAAGGAAAATGAGCTTGATATTGTAAAGTAGATACATGGCGGATATTTGTTTATACACCATCAATAATTTGTAAAGCCAGCAAGTAAAACCGCTCAAATAAATGTGTTTGTGATTAAGTGAAAGAAGAAGAAACAAAAGTAACCTCAAGTTCTAATATTTGGGTAATTTAATCCACATAAAGTCACCTGAATATAATAATACAATATCAGATATCTGACATGATTTTAATCTTATCTTAAATTCCACAGAGCCACTGCAACAATCACCTCATACAAACAAACAATCATGAGACATTTGCCATCATCAATCCAAAAATCTGATCAGATTTCTTTAAACTAGCTTTAAAAATGGGTCAGTTGTAAAACACAGTTTAAACTAGTAAAAGAAGAAAGATTTAATAAAAGCAATTAAAACTTAGGTTTTTTAAAGATATAGTGTGCTGCTAATTATTACACTTTCTTAATGTAGATACATACATTTGCAGGGAAGACTGCCTGTCATGCTTCTTTTCATGCTTATAAGCCATGTCGTTTTCTCTAAATAAATGTTCGGGATATGAGTGTTACAGGCCATTCACCTTTCACTCTCGTTTTTTGTCAGCTCTAAATAGATTAAATCATCTAAAACTGACTGAATATCTTATCAAAATTAAGACCAATTACCTTGAAACTGTTGTATTATGCTTCTTGGTAAGACAAAGTCATCCTGAAATACATTATTATGACTTTTTTTATTAGCCTGTTTGCAGTGTAGTTCACACCCACTCTTTATTTATTTATTTTTTTCTGAGGGTATTCTGAGAAATGGAGGAAGGTATTGATTAGACAGGTTAGGGAAAATGACAGCAAATGAAAAAGCCCACATTGATTATGTATAAGGGTGTATAAGGAGTATAAGGGTGGATTTGTCCTCTTACTCTATTACTGAAGGAAAATGATTAACACTGTTACACTGCAGTGAGTGGGGTTTTTTTCCCCATTGTCCTCTTTTTAGAAGTATGTTGAGCCATCTTCATTCATTTTTCATCTGTATTCTTTTCAGTCTTTCACTGATATTTCATCCTCCTCTGCCGACCTCCCAGAAGTTCACAAACATGAGTATCGTACAATAAGAGAGGAAAATAAAGAAAGAAATGAAAGAATATGCCCCTTGTTCGCCTGGGTTGATTGCATGTAGCTGCAAGCTGTTAAGTGTCATCACTCTCTCCTCTGTGTGAATACGTGTGAATTTGGAGATTATTTAGCATTCTATTTTTTTTTTCCTATTTTGTCATTCCATTAGCTCTACCTTCAGTTTATTCTATTTCACTTCAAAGGCTCGGGTGGAACAGATGTCGTTTCAAATGCCTGTCTTCTGCCTCATTGCCTAAAAGTGAGGGATGATTATTTTTTAATGAAACCAGGCATACTCACACACGCACACACACACAAAATTACCTGTAAGCTGTGAAATACACAAGCAATACTCTCACATCACCCTGAATGAGAACATCCATTCATTTCCGCACACCACAAAAGCTATTTTGAAGTTTTTCTTCTTCTGCCAAAATGTGCTCCTGGACCTTGAATTTTGATTAGGTAATTTCATGCTGACTGGAATACAGTGTGCAAATGCTTTTCTGAAACAATGCCATTCCCAAAGGAAGTCATTTCCGGTTTTCCAACTGACAGTTAAACGTGGCTGCTGCTTAATCCCGTGATAAGTATGCATTAGATGGATGGGAACGTCTTTAAATGTCCTCAAGTTGCTGTTTGATACTCGCGCAGGGACAAATCTTTTTCATGGCTTATCCCCCCCGCCGAGTTTGAACACTGAAACCCAGGATCAGTGGATCATGAAAGAGAACATTCAAAGCTGTTAAAAAAAATAAAATGAAAATGTTAAAATGCAACCTGATGAAATAGGAACTTGGCCTTGGAGATGGGCTCTCTTTGCCAAAAAAGTAAAAAATAAAAGGAATTCACTCTCACTTCACTCAAAGCCCCTAACAGCATTTGATTAACTCTCCATAACCACTCCATTGTAAATAGTGCACATAAATACCTTTCATTTGACATAATACCAATGTATATCATTATGTATTCCGTATGTCATTATATCTTCTATTATATGAATGGAAATTGGATTGTTTTTTCCTGCCTTTATAGCAACCAAGAAATCAGGTTAACTGATGTTCCACCGATACTAATGGCAACATCAAGCCATCACTCCTTCCTCGCCATCCTCCCTCAGCTGCACCTCTTCTCTCTCTTTCTCCTTATCTTTCTCTCTCACTCCCCTTCCTCTCCCTCTTTCTCCTGTGCTTGATGTGTTCTCTCCTCAGCAAAGAAGGCAATTTCCATATAGAATCACAACCAGGATCAGGTGACCTGGATTTGACTCCCAGTCAAAGCCCCCTGCACGTAAAATGAAAATGTATTCATGTGTATTGGATCGAGTGCATCACACAGATGTGAGCAGTCTTTGCCTCCTGAAAACATAGTGAGATTGCAGTGTGTTGTTGTTGACAAACCAACTGGGTACATGCTGGGAAAAATATGGATTTAATCCTTTTTACCCTCAAAAAATGGAACTGAATTTGTTTTGATCTACATCATAAAGATTAAAAGAAAAACTGAAAATAACCACAAATCCAGCAATTTGTGAATACAACTGAAAAAGTCCCACCAATGTGAAACCAAGTGGAACTGCTACGAATGAGATTTTAATTAGTCCCTCTTTCCCCCTGTCTCATGTTGTTTCTCTAGAACCACACCTTCCTACCCCCCTTCACCCCAGAGGCTAACCTGTCTCACTGACGTCCTGTTACTCTTCATTCACTCATGTCCTTAAATTGATCTGTTTTCTCTTCTCAGAACAATCCACTGCTGCTCTTCACAGAACTCCACCACTTTCACCCTCTGTCCAGCGTTTATTGAATGTTCTATTTGGCTATTTCATTTATACGCCATGTGCACAGTGGTTAATGTTGATTAGTTATCCAGTCAATGCGTTATGCCCATAAATACACCTCGTTCTGACAGACTCAGGCTTCATTCTGTAGCGGCTGCACCAAAAAGAGTTATTTTCATCAGCTGATTTATGACCGGTGACATCTTTTTGTCTCTTTTTCTCTCCATCGCTCTTCGTGCCTCCAGATAAGCAATGAGAAGCGGGCCTCAGCAGAAATGATGAAGCCCAAACCCAAACCTCAAAAAAAGAAGAAGAAGAAGGACCCCAATGAGCCACAGAAACCTGTGTCGGCCTACGCCCTCTTCTTCAGAGACACCCAGGCGGCTATCAAGGGCCAAAACCCCAACGCCACCTTTGGGGACGTCTCCAAGATCGTGGCCTCCATGTGGGACAGCCTAGGAGAGGAACAGAAGCAGGTACAAAATACAGGGGGTGTGAAATATCTGAAACAATGAAGTGGATGGGGAAACACACAGGAATCTGTAATATGTATGGTGAAAAATGTGTTTTTTAGACCATCATATTAAGTGCACTGTCAGCATACATGTTGTTGACTAGCAAAAAAGTGTACACAAATATACTGTAGTATTGTGCACATGTACACACATATACATCAAAACAAAGAGACTCCCTAAACACTCCCTAAACACTTGATATTACACGTCACACAAAGTATTGTGCGTCTGATGCAAGTTCTTGTCGCCCCGCGTTGGGTCATCTTGTTTGTACTGTTTCAACCACGACTTATTATTTTAACCCAAACCAAATAATCTTTTCCTAAACCTGACAAAACAACAACTGAAAACGTATGTGACTTATATGAAAATACTATGTTCGCTAAGTCAAAATTATGTGGCCACACACCCGATCCATTCAGCTAACACAATTTACTAATCAATTAGACTTTGTCCCTCTTTGTACCATTCCACCTGAGTTTTCTGGCAGGAAACAAGGCAGACTTCCATGTACATAGATGTGAGACCAAATATACAAATTAATATGAAAACAATGTGCACTCAGAGCACGGGCTGAGACTCACAGAGGTCTCCAAGACATGCACTGCTACGTCCTGTAAAACCCCACCCATCTGGGTGAAATATGAAGAGTCCCGACACAAACACACAGTCACATGCACACATTCTGGTACTACCAGTAGATGGCATGTACGCTGCAGCAGGAGAGCAGCCTTTTCCTGGTATTATGTGCTGTGTAATTACCAGAACATGGCTGTTAGATACAGCTCACCTTAATGAGCTACTTCTTCTCTTTCTAAAGATAATCCATCCATTTATCCCCACTCCCCTGACTCACATAAAAAAATGATTTTCTTTCTAAATTTAATTCTAGCAAAGGGAAGGAGACGAGGTGTGGGGGAGTTCTCTGTGCAACACAAGCTCGTAAAAACAGTCTGAGACTAACAAAGTTGGACATTTTACACGAAATGGTCAATATGGGAAAAATATAATCCCGGGAGAGTTCAGGAGTCTAGGACTGATATGTTATGCAGTGTGTAAATAGTCTCATACCAACATGCTAGTGCTCCCCTGCAAAAGCAAACAATCAGCTATAAGCAGACACTCAGACCCACAAACCTTCAACAGTCGTAATGCAAAGGCGGTGCTATCAAAATCAAATTAGAAGTGCCATCAAAATGAAAAAGGGTTTTCCAAAACTATAGCTGAAAATGTGAAAATCATCATCAAAACAAAAGTCACACGAAGTTTCAGGCTCAGGTACGGTCCACACTTCCTGTGTCCCTCCAGCTTCCAGAGCTGATGCCTCCACACCATGCATCTTCATTGGCCCTCTGACAAGCAGGGCTGTGTGAAGTTCTCATTTCCACTCTCTTTATTTATATCTCTCCTGCTATTTTGATCCTGCCTAGAATACAGAATTAGGGTACACACATTATCGTCTCGTCCTTGGATTTAGCTGAAGGACATTTCAGCTATCCAGGAGGAGGAGACTATTGTTTTTGTTGCTATTTAATGTCATCTCCAGCTCAGCAGTAATAGGTAGGAAACACTAACGATGACAGAGTTACAGGAGGTCATGATGTTTTGCCTCATGGTTATTCAACTCCAAGACAAACCACAGTTGTTAGTTTCTTTTGCTGTCAGCAATTCTCTTGGAATGAGGAAGGTTTGCTTTTAAGAAAGGATACAAAAATAACACAAAAATAGGACTGGGTGAAGCTGCTTTGTTGGCACCGACCAAATGTGTCAGAAAAAAAAAACTGTCAGGTCACAAAAGATGGCATCATTAAATTCATAATTACTCGTCAAAATGTAACATTTAACGTTTTATTCAGGCAAAGTTCTTGCACAGCTGCTTTGGTTCAGACAACATTTAGAAGTATACTATGCAGGATCCTAAAGACTAGACTAAAAATAATCCCTCATCAATTACGACTCACTAAAAGTGTGTGGCGGTGTCCGTCTCTGCAGAGGCCCAGAACACCAGAGTTAAGTGTTGATGAAATAATCAATTTTGGGATCATCACAGTGGTAACAATGATACTGGTATGAAAAAAGAGAAATACCCAACCCGACAGAAAAAAGCATAATGCTACTGGGAAATATACTTCTTTCTCCTTTTTGTTTTACATAATAGACATGATTTTGCCTATAGCTCTTATAGGTTATAGCCCTATTTTCAGACACTCCCACGCAGACAAATACCTGCATGCAAAACGCACATGCAAAAGCAAAAATCCATATGCACCCATAAAGAAACATTCTTTATGCAACCACACTGAGTTCATTCGAAGGCAGTAGCGTTTACTTGACAACAGAGGTTCATATATCACTGTAACAATACGGAAGGCAGTTTCAGACAAAACTCATACACAAGCATGGATCGTATCCTATAGTGCCAAATGACAACAACCATTCTGGTGTATCACTAATGTCAGTATGCTGATAGGACTTTATTTTGGAGCTAAGAGAGAGAGAGAGAGAGAGAGAGAGAGAGAGAGAGAGAGAGAGAGAGAGAGAGAGAGAGAGAGAGAAGTTCCAGTTCATTTCTCTAGGTGGATTGGAATGGAAATGGTGTGCTGCTACAATAGAGGGAGACACATTGAGATAAGAGAGTTTTAGTGCTCTGATGAGGAAATAGAGATGTTCTGTACCATTGGCTCTGATGGAAAGGGAAACATTAAGGACTTGTGTGTATGTGTGTGCATGATGTGTTTAAGGAAGTGTTAGATAAAAAGCGTGTGTGTGTGTGTGCGCGTGTGTGTGTGTATGTGTGTGTTGAGAGACAGACGTGTGTGTGTGTGCACATTTATGAGCATGTCAACCTCTCCTCTAACCCGAAGCCTCTTGTTTTGATTTGTTGTTGTTTTTTCCTTCACAGGGGTACAAGAGGAAAACAGAGGCGGCTAAGAAAGAGTACCTGAAAGCCTTGGCCGCGTACCGAGCCAGTCTTGTTTCCAAGGTAACACTTATGACACACAGGCCCTGGCTAAGACTGATGATGGATTGGATGGAAAATCCCTGCTAATGGACTGGGCGGGGCTTCCTTGGAATGAGGCAGTGGTGGTGGGTGGGGGCATCTGATGCAAAAAGAGCAGGCCATATTTGGAACAATACCTGATTTCCATAGGGTGCAGATGTTGGGGGTTGGGGATTGTAGTTGGTATGGTGATATGGTTGGGGGAGGGGTCAACCAATTGGAGCTCACAAGCATGTGGCCGTAGCATCTAATAGAGATGGAGGATAGAAAATGATTGCTCTCTCGTAGGCTATACGTGGTCTCAAGTTTCAGTCTGTTTTATATGTATCTGTAGAAAATATAAACCCCACATTTATTCTATGCAGCAGACACCTGCGTCATGCATTAGATCATCAATTTTGCTCCATCTCATCATCTACACGAGGAAGTAAATCCAAATCAACACACGCAATCATTGGATTTTCTGCTGTTTCCGCCTCTGACACCTTCCTGCTAATTCAGATTTATGACTTCCCTTTTGCCCAAAGAGTGATGGCATCTTGTACACACCAATATAGTAGCACGGGGGAAGAAGGAAAGGGAAGAAAGAGGGCTGCATTGTTTAGTGCCGTCTTGTATTAACAATACACAATGTAATGTGGGGAAGATTCCTTTTGTCATTCCATTTGTTCTGCAGGCAAACAACCTCATTTTCTGCCTGGGCACCTGCATATGTGTGTGTGTGTGTGTGTGTGTGTGTGTGTGTGTGTGTGTGTGTGTGTGTGTGTGTGTGTGTGTGTGTG
>JBBPCS010000480.1:4356876-4369494 GCA_037974645.1 Hollardia meadi | reverse complement strand
TGTGTGTGTGTGTGTGTGTGTGTGTGTGTGTGTGTGTGTGTGTGTGTGTGTGTGTGTGTGTGTGTGTGTGTGTCCTTTTCCCGTCTATCTGTCAAGGTGTCTATTGATCATTACCTTGGCCCCAGCTCTATTCATACAAATGGGCTCTATTACCTTCTAATCAACACTGATGGCTGGAGATGAGCAATGTGACAGCTCATCATAGGGGCCTGGAGAGGGTGGGGTGGAGGTGGAGGTGCGGTATTTTGTGGGTGCTGCACCTGCTCAGAGTGACAATGTCCAAAATGAGAAAAGGCGAAGTTTGGGTGGTTTTGTCAGAGTTTGTTGTTTTACTTTTCAACTTTGACCCTGTTTCGCCTCCGTCAGCCTGTCTATGTGTGACTAAAGTGGTCTAAAAATAAATAGTGAAAGCTGTCAGACCAAGGATGGACTGAAAAATAAATACATACAGTCTCATTAACTGAAAAAAAGATTGCTGAGAGACTAAGAGTGTCAACTGTCCTGTTAAATCTGTCGGACAGCTGCACCAGACAAGCAAGAAAAAAGCAGCTCTGTAATGAAGCAGCTGACAGGAATTTGGACAGAATCTACCAGTGTATAGGAAGCAGTGGGGAAATGCTTAAAGGGATATATCTGCCAATTATGACTTTTCATCATGATAACATTTTACTCAAAATGGAATAATCAAACATTGTGGGAAATATAAGTACTCACTTTCTTACATGAGAAGATAGAAACCACTCTCATGTCTGTCTGCTTAATATGAAGCTGAAGATGATGATTTTAGAATAAAAACTGGGAACAAGGGGAAACAGCTAACCCGCCTATCTCTTTGCAAGAAAGGGAATGAACCCAACCTATTCCTTTGAAACCGTTTTTCTGAGTCCCAACAGAAGGTAAAGACAGAAAGTAGTCCCCTGGAAATCCCTGCAGCTGTTGCAGCAAAAAGCATAGTATTGCAATCCACATCCTTTCAACTTGGCTAGCTTACCTGCTGTATAAGACCGAGATCAACTAACAACAGAATTCACCTTTAAAATAAAGCCCAGGGCTTAAGTGTAATTGATGCTTCTATTAAAAAGAGAGGAGTTATGTTGTTATCAGGGGCTGATGAATCATGATTGATGTGTTACTGTGATGCAGATTCCAGTTTAAATGTCATTAATTGAAAGTTAGCTGTCTTATTAAAATTCTGTTTTTCCACCCACAGACTTACAATGACCCTGAACCAAAAAGTGCCCAGCAGACAAGTCAGCCCTCCCACCTGCTGCCCCCGAAGCAGCCCCTGTACAGTGTGCCCCCCCAGCCCTCCTCGCCCTACCTGGGCCCGCCGGGCTCCTTCCCCCTGTCGGACCTCCAGAGCTATGCCGGGCCGCCCCGCCACACCCTGGCCCCGACCCTCAGCCAATCCCAGATGCTGCCGCCCAGCATGAGTGCCTCTCCCCCAGCTCCCTTCCAGATCAGCCCACCTCTGCACCCCCACGCCCAGCTCTCCCTGCACCAGAGCTCCCTGCTCAACCAGCCAATCCGCATGCAGCAGTCACAGCCAATCATCTCACACCAAATGGGGCTCCAGGCGCCTCTGCATTCCCCACCTCTCAGCCAACAGGTTGGTCTGGCCATCAGTAAAAATCTGTATAACATGACATCCATCTGCGAAAGCTCCTCATATAATCATTAGAATGTTCAGATATTATCATCTGCAGTCACATGAATAATTATTTTTCATTGTTCATAATTACTAATTTATATTTATTAACATTAAAAGCATTACTGTAATGCTTTTCTGGCTATGATTAAAATTGAATTACCGTCCAATGTTACTGTTATAACAACTGTAAAACTTTCCATATCATTTTATTTTTTTTAATAGGCCTCATTCCCGCTTTTAGCATATAAATGAAATAAAGGACAAAGCACATTCTGCAAAATCGTGTTTAAAAACGTAGCTTGTTTCAGCCATGTAGTGGCAAGCTAACTATTTTCTCCTTTCCCTCTGAGTATACAACGTCTCCAATCCAGCAGGGGATCATGTTGGTGAAAGAAGTGTGATTTTGAGACCTCTTGTCCTGTTTCCTGCGCACTAGGCTCAGGAGCAACTCATAAAGACCACTGATAAAAAATTGGAATCATACAGGATCATGGGTCAGCAAAGACTAATGGCTGGCCATCTCAACGCTTTTCCCCTCTTCTCTCCTCTTCTCCAATCTACAGGGATTCTCCCACATCCAGGCTGAGTACCAGAACAGTGTCGGGGGCTCACAGTCTCCAGGGGCCCCGAACCCAGTGCACGGCCAGAACCCTGACTGGGACAGCGAGTACTGCAATAGGGACTGCGGACCCAACCACTGCGGGTGAGCTCATCACATCAGTCACCATATTGTGTTATGGTGGCGGTGAATGTTAAGGACATGATAAACAAGAAGAAATCCCATCAAGTTAGCCGCAATAATAAAAATGTCTTTGCCTCTGTAAATCCAATCCGGAGCATTCGATTGTTGAGAATATCAAGTAGTTGTCTGACAGTTACTCATTTTCCAAATGAGTTGTGCTAAAGCCCTTCATTTTCACAGTCAGAGACTCTGACTGTATTAATGACAAACTGTGATTTCTCTGCTAAAGCAAAGCATCTCCTTGAAATTGAAATGAGTTATGCAGCAGTAGAACACTGCTATTACTGAGCTCGGTAAAAGTGTGACATCCAATTAAGTTTCCCTCTGTGTTTCGCTCAGCACACATTGTCTTATTGAATCAAGCTATCCAAGCAGGTACAAGAGGAATGCTGTGTTGTCTCACATCTCAATGTTGATGTTGCTATTCCAATAGGTGGCAGAGCAGGAAGTCAGGATCTCCTGTATTTAGAGCTGATTCATCTGAATGTGAAATGGGATCACGCCTGGGTCAAATGACGTTTGATGCTCTTTGAAGTAGCTTGAGTCAATGCTGAAAACCTTCTCCCTCGGTGTCATGTCATTGTAATTTGCAGTTTTGGAAGGTACTGAATTATGTTCAGTGTGTCAGTAAAGAGGACAGACTTGTATTTGACATTTAAGTGCCAAGTGATCTGCAAATTCTGACTTTTGCCTTTTTCTTTATACTTATCGATTGACTGTTGTTTGCTGACACAGTGCTTATGTTTGTTTTGGAGATGCTCTCTTAGCCAGGTCTTCCTTGAAATAGATTTCATAATCTCACAAGGATTTCCCCGGTGAAAATACAGGATAAAGATAAAATGGTCCAAGCAGCATTGTATTCACATGTATCCAGACATATATTAATCCAGTTTCCTCTTCCTCAGCAGTGGTATGGGAGCTCGGGACAAGCCTCTCTACCTCACTTGAAGTTGAAAGACCTCCAGATGTCAGTCTCCAGAGAGCTTTCCGACATAACGTCATCGATGTATCAGCTTCTACACCATTTTCTTTTTTCTTTTCTTTTTTTTGTGACGGATTTCAAAAATCCCAAAGACTGCTACAGTAACTTCACCTATTTGCCAAGCACTTAGATGGGCCAGAAGCCTGGGGCACTTGTCTTGTTTTTTTCTTTTCTTTTTTTTTTTTTTCTCATCAGTGAACTTTCCATTTTTTTGTGAGGGCAGGGCAGTGAGCTTTAAGCTCATGCCAACATACTGGAAATGAAGACCAAAAAAAAAAGTCTTCTCATTTTGTTTTGGATTTTTTATTTTTATTTTTTTAAGATGCTTTCTCTCCTCTTCGCTCCATTACTCTGTGTTTGCCATGGACTGCCCTCATCGGGGAGATGAAATGCTCTAAGCATACTCAAAGCAAAGGGGTGTCGGGTAGAAAAGCTAATGCAGAAACTAGAATATAGTCTCCGCAGAAGGGATGGATGTACTTGAGGACTGACTGAAACACCCCAACTGAGTGAAAGCAAAGCGAAATTTTAATAGAGATAATCACAAACAAATAAGACATTTGTAAATCATCCTTGCCCATAAAAAAGGACTCCCTCGTCTCCTTTCTTTCTCACAGAGTGATTGTAAATATCACCAAAATGGATCCCTCTTATGTGTGTATTTAGCTGCAGTCCCTTGCTTTCTTTGTTTGTTTTTTTTAACATTCTTTTTGTTTTTGGTCATGTGATTTTCATGCAAGCGGATTCAGTGAGGGAATACACACACTAAAAGATGTGTTGAAACTGTGTTCACTGCTCTTGTTGCTCTCCAAACGAAGAGAGAAAAGACTGAAAAGCGCTCCATATCCTCTACTGGCGGAGCTCTGCTAGAGAGAGTCACTCTCTTCACATGGCCTCAGGACGTTACAGAACTGTAGAGGTCAAAGATTGATACCTCTCCTTTTAGCTCCTCCTCCTCCTGGTCAGTAAGGACCGCCCCCACCTGTAACCCTGCCCACCTCCCCTTAGTCCCGACACCACTTGTACAGGTGAATAAAAAAAAAAAAGTTGCTAAATGTGAAATGTTACTAAAGAAAAAAAAATAACAGTGGGTTTTAAAGTTTTTGACTAGTTTTATTAGGTGTTTTAGAATTGTGTTGAACTCATCTTTATCATTTTTTGTGAAGAAAAAAAATAATTCTGAAGATATTTTGTTTGTTTTTTTGTTTTTTTTTTCACTGTAGCAAGATTTGCGTTTTGGACAAGCAGTCATGGGGGTAGATATTTTAATTTTGTGTATAAACCTGCCAAATGTACTTCTTTAATTTGTAAAGCCAGTGATGAGAGAACCCATTTTGTTTTGTTGAATATCATATGTTTTACAATATGGTCATTCTATTTAATTTGGTTGCAGGTTTTACATCTATTTATGAATGATATGAAGTAACATTTTGGCTAATTTTCATCAGGGTGCATTATTATTATTATTATTATTATTATTATTATTGATCAAATACCATGATTATTAGAATAATAAATATTTTTTTCAGAAATTGTTGGTGCAACACGGTGTACCAGCATTAGATTCATTTTGTGTCACAAATACTTCTTTTGTTTTCTTTTGTCTGTAATAAAATGTTTTAAGTGGAGAAATTGACGTGCACGTCTCTACTCATTTTTGATTGTGTGGTTCTTTACATACTTACCGAGTCTCAACACATTCATTAGTGATTAGATGAGTAGAATCTGATAGCCGCTCTAGCCTTTAAACATAGCTTTGCATTCCCCTGCGTGTGTCACAGGTTAATTAGGAGAATTATCTTTGATAGAGTAGAAATGTCATTGTGGCTCCTGTCACATGGCTCATTAGGTGAGGAGTTTAGGCTTCCCAGTGTACCTTCATTTAATGAACTTTAACCTTTTTACTTTCTTTTCTCCCCTCTTCCAGACATGATCAATATAGTATATCAAGCAGCATATTTCTGCCCGCTGGTCATGTTTTTTGGCAAAGGTGTGATGATGAAACTCTGAGTTGGTGCAGCAGTACTCGGCCTTTCAGAGAACTACCTGAGAAGGAAAAAAAAAAGACTTTTTACTTATGAATTTCACAGTTGGATTAAAGGTAGAAGAGAAATGGAATCCATCATCCCTCCCTCTCGCCCTCTCTCTCTCTCTCTCCACGATGATGATGATGATGATGACACAGTGCCCCCTAGAGGTGATTCATAAAACTTACCGCCCTGTTTTTTCAGTTCCTCTCCCCAAAGAAGAATCAGTTCATTACACTTCAATGGCTTCATTTAGACTGTTGGTGAAGTGTAATGCTGATGTGTTTTAATGACAATGAAGGACATCAAAGGCCCTTGCCTGACAATAATTACCACTGTGGAGGTGCCCTTGAGCAAGGCTGTTATCCTACAACTGTGGTATTATTGGGCAGCTTCCAGATGTGTGTAACTGAGTGAGTGTGAACAGGAATAAAAGAGGGCATTCCTAAAGGAAAAGAAAAGAAAAGAGGGCATCGCTCTCAGCAAATTACCCTTAAAAGTTAAGAAATAAGTTGAATAAGATGAACACTTGAGATGTTTCATTTGTGAGCAGATGAGAGCAGGATGTCTTTTTTAATGGCAACAAATGAGGGAAAAAATAAAAGAAGTCACACTGTATGCATAGCTTTAAAGACAGATGTACAAACACTGTTATGGCTGACTGGACCTCCCTATTTTACCAGCTCCCATTGACGTTCCTCTATCTCCATCTGCTGGTGACATCTAGTGCTGGTGGTAAATCTCTAGTTCGACCAAGAACAATTAAACCTAAGCCCAACATCTGCATTGTATTTGTTCCAGAACTGCAAGATATACTGTATATAAAGAGAAAACACAAGAATATCCTGATTCGTATGACCCTATGTTTACTCACATTTTAAGGCTGCTCGACCATAAAAACAAGCCTAATTAAATCCACTGAGCCAAAAATTAGAAATATAGATCTATAAAGGCTCAATACAAACAGCTAAATTATGATGATGATCACGATGATGATGTGTTTTGTTGTGAAGTTGAATCAATCTCACCTCAGCAAGTTATACAGAAATGAAACTCCATGCAGATAGTTTTGCCCAGGGGTTGGTTAAATCTGAAAAAAAAGCTATTAATAAACAAAACTTCAGTATATTTTAATGTTATCTGACTAACTGCTCCTTTGTGAAATTACCTTTCAGGTTTGTTTTTTATGTGCAATGTCATGCAGTCTTTAGGATATTTGACTCCACTGGAACTGGGCCTTACACTATACAGTATGTGTTGATTTATTATATTACAAATTAAATTAACTGGTCAATGATTGATGCCCTCCTTTTTTGCAGAAGGTTTTGAAATATTCTGCACATCACTTGTGCAGTATTGGCTCCTTGCCTGTCCAATCTCCCATCACTAATATTGTCTCCAGCAACTCTGATACATCAGACGCTCTCATTTCCTCTCCAGACGGATATGAACTCTCCTGATAGGACAGGCATCAGCATCATTGTCTGACAGCCAACAAAGAAGACAAGGCAAACAAGAAAGGACAGAGCATTTCATACACATCACTAACCAAACACTTGATGGCTGAGATGATAACGCCACTGGATGACACCCTGAGAAAATTGCGCTTGTGAAACATCCTCATTTGGATGGGGGCTATCTTGTGTTTTGGGATTGCTTGTTCCATTTGAAGGTGTTATGTGTTATTTGCAGAGAGGCTGGGGTTGGTCTTTTCTTAACTGATGCAAGTAATGTATATTAGGATGCTGCATTTACACAGTGAGGAATCTGATTTTAAACCTGAACTCTTCTTCTGTTGGCTATGGCTTTACAAAACACAAACAACCAGGCAAACTTTGAACAAAAATATTTTTTATTGTTACATGTACCTGCCATGGTCACTGACATATAACTGTTACAATAACTGACATAGGTACGTTCAATTTTGATGATTAAAAATATGCGATTAGAGGGTTTTTTTTCTCCATAACGTTTCATTAGGAAAATGAGCGGTATTCTCGATTCATACATACAGTACTACTCTCCACAAAGTAATACAGTATGCTGTGCAAAAATTAAAATATATGATAGGCTCTGCAAAAGGCTCTGAAACCATTTATCTTCATAGTCTTGCAATCAATGAGATAGTGTTTGTTTTTGAGTTTCCTATGTTTTAACTTAGATTAAGTGCACAACCAGAATTCTTTCTTTAGTACTGGTGTGCTTACAACTATCTGACTGTTGAAGAATAATAAATCACAGAGGGACAATGGTTGAAAAATGTGAAGTAACTTTCACATCAAGTTATTTTGTTCTTAAAATGTGGTATGATTAGATGCTTCAGAGGGACGTCGCCTTTGGCTGGTCACTAAACATGTAAATTAATTTCCATGGTGGTATTTTTAAACTTTGATCATTGTCCAATTAACAAATAAGGCAATGATTAAAGAGTGTTTCGCAAAAGAGAAAGACCACATTCAATCTCAAAAATTTGATCTCAAAAACATGATAAATAAACATAGTGGATGCCATTTTTCTATAAGCCTTCCATTGTGCTGCTGTCTGCCACTGTGAGAAATCCTGAAAGCTTTTTTAGCTCCATTTATGTTGGAAGAGTGGCACTCCTTTTTCTGTTTTGTGTCTTCCACTAATGTGCATTATCATCCAGTTCCAGTATATGAATTTCTAGTTGATTTGTACTGCAAAACGTGGACTGTACGTGCAACAAGTAGATGCTGACAATTCGCTAACCAATAGCAGATATTTAAAGGGAATGTCTCTTTATTCTCTGCAAAATCCACAAACCTTTCCCAGCCCATACAACTTCCCCCCTCCTTTCCTCACTGTTTTCCTCTTGGATCTTGAGTAGACTGGGAAAGTGCTTAAAGTGACTTTGGGAAATCCTCAAATATTTAGTTTAAAAGTAAGATTTTTTAAAGTTACATTTCCTCTTAAAAAAAATAAAAGCAAAGCTGATGTCACACAATTTGCAACATTCATTCTGGTCAGATAGTGACAATAAAACAAAACAACTGGAATATCAGCACAGATTATAGATACACGCAATAGAAAACACTAACACTACAATGGAGTTTACTAAATACAACCAGAATGACATCTATAAAGGTCTTCAGCTACTTATTATAGTGCCTCACAAACAGGTGCTGGTATCCATTGTCATCTCATTAAATACCATCATCACATATGAAGCGTTGTCTCTGACATGGTTTGATAAAATGATACAAGAAAGAAGTTTGTGTTTTAAGATAGTTCTGTGGACTAATTTTACAAATGAATACAAAAAAGTACAAAGATTGAAATCAATTGTTGTTTAACATAAATATTAGTAGCATATTAGTATAATCAGTGCTATACTAGTTAACTATGTCCTTTTCAAACCCTGACTTTATTTATATCCTGTCAGTAATGGTTTCCTTTTACCTCAAATTAGTCTTAGCTTTTAGAATCTATAAAACTGTAAACTATAGTCAACTCTGTGTAGATTGGTTGGTAGAGTTTATTCAAATGTAAAGAAAGTAAAAATGTTTTTTCTTGTCCCACTAAGCTCATTTGTACACTTGAGGTGCGCAATAAACTTGAAAGTTTCAGGCCACTAGAGTACATTGTATGCAGCTTCTAATGCTGTGTTAAAATACAATTAATTATACAGTATTGTGTGACTCTCCATTAAATAACATTCCACACACAAGCATGTTTTAGAATAAAGGAGACATCGTTGACAAATAGGTTTAGAATGAAAGCTATGAAAAAATGCAACCCTTGTAAATTTGTTCCACAGTGAAACTGCCTGTTTAGATAAAGTTTTGTTTTTTTTTTAATTAAAAAAAACAGTTGTAGCCAAATCACAAGTTAATGAATGTAAACATTTCAAGAATGTTCAGACGATAATATTGACATAGCGCTTCATGTTGTCCAGCATTACTCAGCCGCCTCATGTTGCTCCCTCTCCTCAGGAACAGACATGAAGATCTTCTGACAGAACATGGTGAAGATTTCTGAGGAGAAACAACTCATAACATTAGTCGTGTTTGTTTTCTTCTACTGGGTTACTACATGTCAAATGTTGCCAGATTTTTATTAAACGTTGTCTCAACACCTTGGTTCAAGTCCCTTGCTCCGACTATATAAACACACTCCAGCAGATATTCTCACATGAATTTCATAACAAACTGTAATGAATGCTACTCAAGCCCTGCCTGAGCAAATAGACAAGGTCGCCATAAACAAACAGAGATGTCTCACTCACCCAGCACCTTCTTGACCACATGGGGTTTCTTCCACTTGTAGCCCAGTAGGTACGCCGGGACGCCTGTGAGAATAATGCTGCTGCCTACTAGGCATTCAAACGGAGCGGCCCAGAAGGAAACAACGATCATGAAGACGCAGCCCAAAACGAAACCTATGGGGATGAACAGTGGAAACTGCAGAAAGAAAATATAATAGGTGTAGGTGTTTGTTCCTGTCAGAAAAGAGGAGAGTAGATAAAATACTTACATCTGACAAAAGCACTGTATTTTTAGAAAACTGATTTCCTAATATGTATTGTTAGTGGTACATACATATTATATCTTTGACTGATGATGTGATAATGTTTATAATGATACAATAGGCAGTTGAAGTGATTTACCTTATTGGCTTATTTGTCTCTATCAAATATACTTAGTTATGTGAAAAGTAACTAAGTATATTTAGTTACAAGTAGTAGTATATTTAGTATTAAATATTCTTTATACTCCACTACATTTATTGGATCACTGGAGTTATTGATTACTTAGCAAATTCAGATGCATAATAACAACATATAATCAACAAATAAATTATGATGTAGGCTATTATTATACTTTAACATAAGACTTGAATGATTTAATTAAAGTTACGCACAAGCAAGTAACTGAAAATAGATATTCTGGCATAATGAGTACTTTTGTTTTTGCTACTTGGTATATTTTTTATGCTAATTCTTTTTTTTTTTTTTTATTGAAATTCTGAAAGCATGACTTTTACTTGTATACAGAATATTTTAACACTGTAGTATTGCTACTTTTACTTCAGGTTAAAACAGTTCATGAAGTAACAACTACCAGTTATTGTAGTAATGTGATTATATTGTTATATGGGCATTTCTTATCTTTTAATAAATTTAAAAGGCACATTCTATAACTGTGAAACATTCTGAGAAACAGTACTTACATTACTGATTACTACAAGTAGGCCTACATACAGTAGTTTGGAAATTTGGCTTTTCAGCCATCTGAGCATCACAAGCTAATGAAGCGAAATGCACTGTTGCCCTGTCAGAGGTTCATGAATTTAGATTCAAGAAATGATCAATCTGTCTTGTTTCATGAATGCTTTACTTGTTAGAGGTTCATTTTAGAAAACAAATGGGCTGGAAGTGCTCGGGCTCAAAGGAAAGATGAAAGACTCTGCGCAACCTAAGTAATATTCCCATGATGAAACAGAAACAAAGAGCCACTCCCTCCTTTCCCGAATACGCAGCATGGTTCCATTTCCAACTAATAACAAGAGCAATGATACAATGGTGCTTTCATTTTAAAAAAAAATAAATCACATAAAAATAGTGCATGCATTATGAAACCAGAAGACATGTTGATGTTTTGGGCAGACAAAGAACCTGGCTGACGTTGAGGTAAAACAAAGGTCTTGCATCATACCTTTCAGTGATTCTCATATCCTTTAAGAAAGACTCTTCACAGATGATTCTCCAGTGCAACAGGCATTCGGCTATACTGTAATACAACCTTTCACACATGGGTACTGTACCTTAATGGGTCTTCTGAGGTCAGGCTTGGTGAAGCGCAGCCAGAGCATGCCAGCAATAGCCATACCAACACACAGCCAGGTAAAGAAGCTGAAGAGATTGATGACAGAGAAGATGTCCTGAGAGATGGCGTACAGCATGGACAGCAAACACTGATATACGGGAAAAGGAAGACAACACTGTATTAGTCTTACATACATAGCATATAAACGCACACATGTTGTACTTTTCAAATTATTTAGTTTGTCTGTCAGCAGGATTACACAAAAACTACTGAATGGATTTCCACGAAACTTGGTGGAAGAATGTGGGATGGGCCAAGGAAGAACCCATAAAATTTTGGCGCAGATCCGGATAAATAAATTTAAAAAATCAGGCATATTTAGAGGGCTGGTATCTATGAGTGTGTACAGTTTAGTGCGGATCCAAATAAAAATCCAGATCTAGCAGATTTAAACGTGTTTTCATAGGGAGGTAGTCTTTTCCTGGCTGCTGTACGGTAACAAATAGCGCTAGAAACCTGCAACTACCACCAATGTGTAGCTAAGTTCATAGGGATTCAGTAAGATGCTAACAGAGTGCCACGAGTTGCTGCAGTTGGTGCTATAAGGCTTAAATAAGAGGGCTGTTGGGCCTTGGCGGAGATAAGCACTCTACTGAGTGCCATTTTTCGAGTTTGAGAAATCATTTGATTAAAGAGCAATTTTTGTGCTAATGTTAGATGTTAATGTGAACGTTCAGAGAGCTGTAAAGTTTTAGAGGCTTCACCTCCAAATAAATATACCCGTGGAACAAACAACTCTTGGTGCCCTATAGTACAAAAGGATTTTGTTTAATAAACAGAGACTTTTGTCAGAACAGATTCATGGCCTGTACCCTCTTTTTAACTAATAAGCACATTCCACTGCTCAAACCTGAACAGAAGACTGTTGCCATTGTAATTCTTTGGTTGCACATAGACATCAATAAAGATCACACCTGACTTGATGTGTCTTTAACCTAATTAACGTCTTTACAGGTTGTTGGGTTTATTTGACACCGAGAATTTCTAGTGGTGATCATTTATAATGCAGGAGAGTAACTGTCGGATCATTGTGAGCCTTACAGTGAAGATGAGGGAAGGCACCGGTGTGAAGAGATCAGTGTGGACCAGTCCTAGAGCAGCGGGGAGCTGACCCTCGCGAGCTCCAGCATAGAACAACCTAGAAGAGAAAAAACCTCTGCAGTGAGCATTTTGTAATGAAGTACTTGTCCATTTGTGAGGGTTCACAATGTAAAATCCAGTACCTGACTGCAATTCAATCTTCAAAAGAATATTATGCTCAAAAAGTGGTTTGAGGAGTTTTAAACGACCACCAAACAAGCATCCGCTAAGCTTATTTTCCATCCCAAACATATTGTATAAACTGTAAAAAAAAAAAAAAAAAAAAACTA
>JBBPCS010000480.1:4329063-4348968 GCA_037974645.1 Hollardia meadi | reverse complement strand
TTAGAAGACAATAATTATTAAATGAAAGAAAAAAATATAACATTTGAAATGCTGATATGTTTGGGCCTTCTCTGAAGACCTAGAAGGCCCTGAGGGTTCCCCTCTGATGTATAATAAACCCCATCAGTCCACCTCTAGACTGTTGATATAGTGCATCAGAAGCATCAATATTGCAATTTGCCAATGTGCAATATTCACATTGCACTACACACAATCTCAAGTAAGGCAAATTAACTTGAACACGTCATGCTACCACTTTACTGCTGCTTGGTACAAAAGGACAACTTGCAATGTTCTCGTTTTCCATGACTAATCTACAAGAAAAGCCGGTTTATCTTTTAAACCTGTTTATCTTCCTCGCAAAGTTCCACCCAGTCCCCAAAATGATGAAAATTATGATGTATGTAGTATGATGTACTGTATGTGGTGAAGTTTCCTGTATTTATATATCGCAATATATAACGCAAGAAAAAAAAGCTATCGCAATTTCAGTTTTTTCTAATATTGTGTGGCCCTACTATGAATGCCCCAATTACAGATTATAGATTTTGGTCTGTCAGGTGTCAAAACTTTTTTTGGACTAATAAATGCAGTAATTTTGTTGCTAAATTGTCAGTGGATAAATGACAGCTAAATGTGCTTCTCACAAGCTACTGATAATGTTAGTCTCCTCCATCTGGAGCTGCAGCACTTTTGTACATCGCTGCATCCTGTGAGGTTTCTGCTGTCGTCTACAGTCCTCTCTGCCGCAGCATTAATTGTTTTAAAGTGAGAAGGAAACCTCACAGTGATTCTATGCGGGGAGAAAAAGAAAAACCACATCATGCACCTGTTTCATTTGAATGGAAACGGTTTTATAATATATAACAGCATAACAATATGAAATAATGAATGTGAATAAAGCCAAACAATAGTCGTACGCGTTATATAGTAGAAACCAGTCAATGGCCTTGATCATTTTTCAGCCCACTGCTTGTAATAACGATTCAGCTCAGACGATGATACTGTAGTCTGTCTTTGATGAAAGTCTCCTGAAGGCAAATCTATGACTTATCACACTTAACAACATGCATCGCTATGAAAGGTTGTTTATTTAGCATCTGAGATCAGTGTGCAGAAACATAAAAGCATTAGAAATAATCTCAGTGCAAGGCTGGTGAGTATGAGCTTTCACTATCTACTCTATATTTTTGTACTCATATAATTGTTTTTTGCTTTTTTTAAAAACATGTAATTCCTCATTACAATAGTGTGGAGGAATAGAGTGTAGCGGGTTGGTAACCAGCCCTCATTATGTGGCAAATCCACAGAGCTCGAGGAGTATCACCGCAGCCCACTCAGTGCTGATTGGTAGGAGGCACTTTCCTCCTGGGTACACGACTCTGTGAGTTTGTGAAGAAGAGAACCGAAGGAGGAGAGCTCGGCTGCAAAGTGAAGATTACTGCCACAAACATGAGACAGAGTTCTCTTCTCTCCCTTTATCTTCCTTATTTCTACAAAGAGTGAAAAATAAAAGCCTTGTGTGCGTGCCGGAGGGCAGCGGGCGGATAGAAAGAACACGAGCAGACTTGAGGCTTCACAAAAATGTATTAGACACCTTTTGCTTCCTGAGATGGAGTCAACAAACTATTTCTATTAAAATGGCACACCTCTGTTGTGTTTTCAGCCTCTAACTCACAAAGTAATCACTTGAGACGAGACACAACTTGAAGAAATAAAAATCCACCACAACAGCCGCAAAGAAACAGCAAATTTTGAGGGCTCTTTCATAATTCACACATTTTTTTTCTTGTATCGAAATATCTCCACACGAGCTGCGAGGCACCCCAGACGACCTCTCCTTGTGGCGGCACATGTTGCATGATTAATCCTGCTCTTATGTAACACATTCACCATCCTCCTGAGAAAAAAAAAGATCAGATTTCGAAGATAGTCTCCATGTATTAATCACTCGCCCCATTTTGCATTCCATTAAATGGAGGTGCAGCGCATGAATAAAAAATGTAAGAGCATAAACATTTTCCTGCTTGTCAGCACTGTGTTTTCCCAGCAGATATTTAGGGAGAGGTTTTCCTTTGAAGCAAAGAGTGGATTTAAATGTAACATTGTAACACATTAAATCAAATGTAACAGTGACATGTTTGCAGGGGGACTACATTAAATCCACATTAGCTGCAAATCTCTAATGAATTTGTAACATTAAAAATGTATTTTCACGAGTTGAGGTTAGAAATTAAAGATGAAGTCTGGGATTAATGCCTAAAGAGTATACATGATTGTTTGGTAAAGGTCAGACAGAACCTCATACAATTTAAAATGTTAAAACTCTATTATTCCAAGATAATGTTACACAGCGTTTTCACTCATGATTCACCTTTGTAATTTGTAATCAATGCAGGTCTGTGATCAGTAATTTAACACATTTATTCTGGTCACGCAGTGAAGTTTACACATATTGGAAAAGCATTTTTCATTGTTTCTCAGAGGCTTTTGGGAAGCGTTGGGAACCTGATCCCCTGTTCTTGGAGCAACTCGCTCTTAATCATTTGCAAATACAGTACTATGAAAATGGAATGGTGATTGCAAAAAAGTTCATCTTGGGAGTGTGGAAAGTGGAAGCTGTGCCCACGTGTGATTTATGGCTGAGAGAAATTGCAAACACACTAAGATAAGATCTGGGACCCCATACTGAAAGTTAAGACTAATGTGCTGTGTCCAATATAAAGCACCTCACTGTGTATTACTTTTATTCTTTGCTAAGTATACTTCTACTTTTTCGGGAAAAGTGCTATGTATTGAATTTAATCATGACTGTACTTATAGTTACTTATACTAGGATGTGCTGTGTCCAGTTTGTTTTTCTTTTCTTCTGTCTTACTTTATGTCTTTTGTATTCCTGTTATGTTCCCTTAAACAAAAGCAATACACAATTTAAAACTAACTATTTTCTACTGAGAAAATCAGCACAGGCCACATTTACTGTGTAGCAAGATTATTTATACTACAAATCACCATGTGCATACAGTATGTTGTAATCTCACTGAGGATGTACAGTATTTTACTGAGTTGAGCATTGCATGCCGCGTGGCTGCATCGAAGGAGTTCATTCGGTCAACTTCAATCACATCACAAAGCCAAAAAGATGCAGCTGCACCTGAACTTGGGTATTTATAACACTTCTACCTGGACCTCTCAAGGATGGCAATAAAACAGAAAGTGCCTCAACAGAGCCGCCATCTCATTTGTGCAGCATCTCCATCAAAGAGATTTTTAATTAGCCATATACTCTTATTGGCCACAAATTTTGCTTACTCACCATTTTTGTCTGCCCGGCGGAATATCTGCAATAAGAGGAGAAGGTCGTGTTAAAGTTTTATGGAAAAAATAAAAAACACACACATCAACGATATTTAAAGTTTTGAGCAATAAGAGAAAAAACAGTATCTTCGAGCTGTAACAGTTTACTTAAAGATCCCATCCAGACATGTTGTAAGATGTACATAAAACACTGTACTTTGACGAATAATGTGTTTCTGATATGGTTTTTCCACAAAAAATATATTATCTTGTTAAAATCCTTAAAATCCTCCTTAAAAAATCCTAATCTATGATGATGCAAATATGTGTCATTTCAGAAGTTTAAGTATTTCAGAGAAGATGTCTCCTCCTTCACTGTAAAGTCCATTCTCAGTGTATGAGCACTGGAGGCTTCAAGTTTCCACATCACACTTGTGTATGTATTCCAGGATCGGCTTCCAAACTATTTGTGATGTCACAAATCATGCTCGTAGGCCCCGCCTCTTCAAATCAGATTTTCAATCAGCACAGAAGAAAATTACACTTTGAGCAATGAATTTGAAAACAGCCTTATAGTGTCAGACTCTGCACATACATCATTCTACACAGTGAAGCTCAAACATTCAACTGGAGGAACCAGAAAAAAAACAACACATTTTTAAGTGGAGGGGGACTTTAAGAATCTGGCATAAAATTCAACCCAAATGCAAAGATTTGTGCTTCGTGTAAAGCAGTGAAGCAAGCCAACGAGTAAGTCTCCACAAATGTGATGCAATCCATCTGTAAAAGAACAGGTTTTTTTGGCACATTGCTCTTTCTTTGTGCACAGGAGAACATTTAAGAAGAGCTGTAATTTACACATTTCAATAATGGGACTTGAGACATCTCTGGAAACTGACATTTATATGCACCCTTGAGGAGCTTTGAGCCTGTCTGTTTTTGTTGTTTTCCCCCGAGCATTTAGAAGATATTTCCCTGGTTTTGTGCAAAAAACCTGCAAGCGGGAAGCAACAGTCCTTTGTGCTCATTAATCTATGCTGTGAACACGGTAATAAAGTCATCATAAACATCTTCAACCTCATCACCGTGTGACACAGACCATGGGAGAAGATCTGTTTGTGACATCACAGTGGCACGTTTTCTTCCTGCTCAACTGCCACGTGTGGACCAATAGAGTCAGAGCGGCAGGTTGATTAACTGTGGTGGATCGGTGCACTCACATCCAGCTGTCACCTTTCCAGCATATCAGAGCGTGAAGGCCTGGAAAAGCTTCGCTCACATCCCATTTTTTAACAACATCCCTCCTCCATTCAAGACACATACGGAGTGTCACAGAAATCAATAGAAGAAAAAAAATGGTTCTGAATATATCACACATTTAGAAAGACTGCAATGAATATCTCAGGAACCTGGAAAACATTTCGTCTTTATGGTCCAATCAAGAGTGCACTTAAAGGACCATACAAGTGTGTTTGTAAATGTGCACTTAACATTCCCTACAATTCAAGGCTACCGCTGATATCATCACATTCATTCCTGTATGGTATCACATTCATTTAGCAGACTTAGAAGTTACACTATCATTGCAAAGTGATGCAGTCTAAGAGCAGATTGATTTGTAAAGTATGCACTGTCTTACATCAAAACAACAAACTAACAACACCTGAATGCAGCAGACGTTATGTTCACTATGATGGGTCACACAACTCAAGAAGAGTCAGCTAAGATATGATATGATATAATACATAAATGACTGGAAACGGGAGGCTGTCAGACTAGAGCCAGACAGTCTAGACTGTTGAGAGCATTTAATACCAATACTGATAATTTGTTCAAAAAAAAAATCAGATCATTTGTTTGTTTTTAAGATAAACCCAAAACATAAACAAACATATTTTGCTAAGGTACCTTACTTTTGTTTCTTAAAGGGTTGTGGCCAATGTGCGTAGTGAGTAGGAAAAACATTTGACTAGAGACATTGTTAACAGTAAAAAGGTAAAGGTTAAGCCTAACTAAATTAAATTAATAACAATTATAAACAACTCAAATAGAACAAAAACACTCAAATCAATGTAGGCTAGTTTTATGCAGTGTGGCCAAACCTGTATTATAAACATATTACAAAGTTAAAATTAAAAAAACAAAACATTTTTGTTTATTAAAAAATACAATTGATATTATCAAAAGAATCACTCTATTCTTTGAATGCCTTTTGTCAGTTTTGGGGCTACTCACACTGTCAATGTAAGGAATGTACAGGACAGCTTTTCAAGCCATTATTTATGTGAACAGATTGAACTGCAACTAAAAACACATTTTCAAAACATAATTTGGTACTTCTGCTCTGCAGTGTCTACACACCAGAATCAATAAGCTACTGGTATGGTTCTAATCTCTGGACTTGACTTTTGGAAGCAGGTGATGGCATGAAACCTGGAGGCTGTGCCATCTTTGTCAAATCTCCCTAAACCATGAGAAGTGCTGATGTTAAGCATCCTGTCGAAGACACATCAGAGGAATCCAACAGGCAGCTGCTCCATAAAATCTGGGAAACAAACTGAGAGCAATAAACATCGGCTCTGCAGAACCTGGAGATTTACATGCCTTTAGTCCTCCTCTGTGCTGCTAAGTAGGAGGTTGGAGGAGTCGATGGAGCTGTTGTTATGCCAGAGCCAATGAGGATCTTCTAAAAGCAGCATTAGCTATATGGATGCTGCTCAGTTGTAATATGTATCTCAGCCAGTCCCTGGGGCCTGCTAATATGTCCCACTGAGTGCTAATGAACACAATAAAAGTACAGCAGGAGGAGTTACTGGCACTCACTGAACATAAACGGCATCCTTCAGTATGTACGAAATGCTTCCCGTCAGCCTCAAAGCAAATTGTTATCTCAAAAAGAGCTGCAGATACTTCTCAGGGATGTAAAAGCTGAGAGCCTTCGCACAACTGTGAGCCTTTAAAATCAAACAATGAGTCCTTCAACTTGTCTAATTATATAAATAGATTTTTTATTTTTGAGAAAACGCAGACATTAAAACACAAAAAGCAGCAGTCTGTGCAGAGGAAGAAAAGCACACCTGGGGCTCAGTTTTCTGTCAAATGCTGCAAATATGAACATGATTTAGTTGTAAGGAGGGCAGAGGAATAAAAGAGAAAAAAATAAGTACAGGTAAGTTTCCTTCCAGTGATCACACTCTTAATTCATCCAGCTATTAAAGAACAAATGACCCTCTGTGAGTCACGGTTATAGGTTCAGTGAAGAAATGCCAGTTTGGAGGTGATGCATGCAGCAGTGGGCTGGAGAGAATGGATCCTAACTGCATTTAAACCAAGTGTGTATTTGCTGCAGTCTAATGTTCCCTTCGCTGGCCAATAATCAGCCTTGAGGAGACTGGATTCAGAGCCAGCTGTCAGGAAGTCTAAAGCTGGAAAATGACACTGCTTGTGTTATCTGGTGTCCTCAGTGAACCAGAGCCATAAAGACTCCAAACATGAATTATTTGTTTTAAATTATAATTTAGCATGTATGCATTAGCATTGGTATCTTTTATATGGAGGGATCATCTGCACTGTGGCAAAACAAGGAAGAACCAGGCAGCTGAGTAAGAAAACGTTTTTGGGGCATTTAAATCCAACCTTCTGCCAAGTGTGCATCTGTGAAGCACAGATTAAATCATTCACAATTTAAGATCTCTATTTTTTATGTGTTTAGAGACACTAAACAGACACTATGCGTGTTCAATCAATGTCACGACCCTCATTATCTTATGAAAAAAGAGCGGACGACAAATTAAAACAAGTACAGTTGCTTTGCAGGTTAAAGAGGTCAAATGAATCAAAGCATATGTCAGATGACTGTGTGTGTCTGTGTGTCTCCTTTGTTATTCACGCACTACTGGACATGAACTCACCTTTCTTACATAATAGGGCAGCTGTACATCAAGCACATGTGAATGGGAGGCAGACAAGCATTACCTCAATATGAACCATTCATAAAGAGCAGAATGAAGGACATTGTACCATTCTGTCTAGCATGACGTCTAAATATGGATACAATCATGCATAGCCTATAATTAACCAAACATGTTTATAAAAGATGGGTTAATCAGAAATGTCAGGGATCTAAAACCACTTAATGGTCACAAAAACTGTAGTGTACTTACATCCTGAACGAGAGAGAAGCCTTGATTTTGGTTGTGGTCAAGCTCCTGCTGCTTTCTCAGGTGTTCGTGCTTGGCAGACTGAAGACACATGGTTATCATCTCTGTACAGGCCAGCATCTTGCTCCTGTTGATGCGATTTCTACCTCTCTTTCAAAGAAAAAAAAACGATCCTGTCCCTGTGTTTTTATTTTGGGGAGCGGTTGTCCTTGTCAGGGTGTATTGGGGGGATGATGGTGTCGGTCCTGTGATCAGCTCTCTGCCCTCCGCCCGCTGCCCGCCGCCCGCACGTCCACACGACGCAAGCAGAATCAAACTCCGCCTCCGCCTCACGGCAGCGACTCATAACAGCCCGAGGAGTGCGCCATCTACTGGAGAAAACAAACACACACGGTGTTAGACACGGTTAATTACAGGCTAGCTGACAGAGAGCGAGTTATACAGGGAACAGACTGAACAAAGAGAAGAACAGAGCTGCATGTCCAGCTGACAGGCTGTATTTACCTCCTGAGATATTATTTGAAGGCTTGCACTGCAATCTGTATCAGTTCAATCAAGGGTGTAGGTGTCTTTGTGTCTTTTCTGCAGAAAGTTATAGTCGAAATGTCTTTATCCCACAACCCACACTCTTATTACAGAGTCGTAGAAATCTGAGTCACATAATGAAGCAATTTTAATCTTAACCAGGGTTTCACCATGAATGCATCACAGCTTTGTGTGTACTGTCTGGTACCCTTTGTATTTTTTTTTTGTCCCTGTCCCGTATATATTTTACATTCTGTACACTACATGCTGTTTCTGGAATAATTTATTCATTGACATATGGTAAATTAGTGTATCTTGAAATTAAACCTTTATTTGTGACATTTATAATGTAGGTATTACCATCATTATCGCCTATATTACATAACATTCCACTAATATTCTTGCAAGGAGTTCCAGCATACATTATTGTGGCTATGGTTATTTTCCTATTACGTTACTTTAATAATAAAGTATGTCTAAGTAGTCATAAGGCTGGTAACACTTTAAACCATCATAAGCAGTACATTAAAACATTTAATAAATAAAATGAAAATAATATAAAGGCACTGTAGGTGGTTGTAAGCGGATATAAAGAAGTTTTTAAGTGCTAATTAGTGTATTTGTAAGAAAGTATACCTATAGATTCTTTCATTGGTTTATAATCAATAATGATTGATACATATAGTATTACATGTGTCATATTAACGATACAATGTATCATAAACAACAATCATAATGTAATAATGATTCCACACATGTACAAACCATTACAGTGTGTTATAAAACATTTTTAAGTGCTTTACATGTACAACTCATCCACAAGCGGGTTATAACTGTTTATAAAATCAAGATTCAAGATTCAATGTATTATTATTATTATTATTATTCTAGTCAGGATGCTTATGTTGCTCCTCTGTAAAAGTTAACAAGAACTTGGCAGGGGGAATTAAGCCTTTTACAATTTCTTAAGAAGTGCAGTCGTTTCTGAGCTTTCATCACATGTGATGTTCATGACTGTTTCCACGCAGCCTAAAACTGTTCACCTGCTCCATGCAGCTCCACTGATGTACAGCAGACAGGAATGTGTCTCTACCTCCTTTTCTCTAAAATAAAAAATGAGCTCCTTGGTTTTGTTGACATTAAGCAGTAAGTTGTTCTCTGCGTACAATACAATGTAATACAATAACTACAGATATGTTGATGTACGTCTGCATGTATGTACATGTATGTTTTTAAAGATTCAGCAAAACTGGTTAAACGGCCCAGACATCAAAGTGAAAGGTCCACCAGAAAGTCATTTTACGACAGAGAGGAACACAACTTTAATGGAACCTTATCACCTCCCTCCCACACACACACACACACACACACACACACACACACACACACACACACACACACACACACACACACACTTCACTGGGTGGCCCCCAGAGCTGAGACCCATAGTGTACGGTATCTCTGAGGGGTGGGAGCTCAGTTGATTGCATGATGCTCTTTAACATCTGACCAATAACTGCTGACACTTTCTGATCTTCTGTCTATTTGCTATTTTGAAGTTCGTCCTCAGTGCAGGTCAACAGGTGAGCTTCCTGACAGTCTTCTCATTTGTTTCATAGTTAACATTATTATAATATTTATTAGTTATTATTGGTATTGTTGCTGGTGTTATCTGCATTACTATTATTGTTTTGGTATTTTTTCCAGTAGTAGTAGTAGTAGTTGTAGTAATGGTAATAATCTTATTACTGCTATCATAAATTATTTTATTAGCAGTGTTCTGTACACTGATATACACTACTACATAACAATATTTAATGTTATACAGTATGCATGTAGCCTAATAATAAATATAGTATACATTGTTAGATTTATTGATGCTTAATTTATTCATAAATGTATTAGAGAACACACCTTATGACTGAATATTTATTTATGCACTCACAGTTCTAAACTTTTCTTGATGGTCAATGAGAGGAAACAAGAGATGTGGATACTACAGCCTATAACAAAATAAAGAATATGTGGCTTTTTTTTTCACGTGATCAATAATTAAATGTATTTATCAAGAGCAATACCCTAACTTTTGACTTGCTTGTGGAGTTAAAAGAAAGTGTTCTTTGACAGACCAATGTAAGATAACATCTAACCACAAGAGAGAGCCACATCTCCAAAGAGCTGACGTATCTGCTGACCACAGGAGATTTTAAGGAAATTTATACAGCTGGCCTCTGATTGTAAACAAAAGTACACATACATGTGCTCATTAGCGTATTAAAATCTGAAACAATTGTTGTTTTGTCATCATTTTGTTGATTATTCATCTGTGAAGCATCACATCCAACATCCAATTTTCCTCTGAGTCAGAGAATCTTTTTTAAAGCAGCAAAAATGACAGTTATTATCCAAAGAATTAGATGCATTCCTGCTGTGTTATATTGAGGATTATTTGATAGGTATTCCAGTAATCAGCTGATAACGTCTGTCAGGGCAGCACTTGAGCGCCTGCAGGGTGAAGATAAGCAGCAGCAACCTGCCGCACCCTGAAGGAGGCACTGACTGCTCTCTGTGTCTAAAGAGAACCACTAGCCGACATGCATGTCTAGATATTCTGAACAGGTTTAACTTACATAAATATGATTATACAGTTAAATAAATAAATAATATTTTATATTTTTGTATGTACAGTCATTCCCCAGTCATCCTTATTTTAAATATTGGTTATCTGACTATATAAGAGATGATATTTTAGTTTTTCTTTAAAAATGTATAATTGTATGAGTCAGCCTTGGAATGTTTACAGAATAAAATGAATTTTCAATCTTTTATCTTAACCCAGACTCAGAATAGCTGCAGTACAATGGCTGCCTTCCTTCATCACTGCCCCTTCCTGAAGTCTGTCCCAAAGCCAGCTTTGAGGAGAACAGGAGCAAACTTGCTGTCTCTGGCCGATCGATGCCCCATCATTGTTCGCCAGATCAGTGTGAGCGGCCCAGCCTCTCTGGATGCCAAGCTGAGCGTCTCACCCATCAGACCGAAGACTAACCAACTTCCTGCAGTGGACCAAAGGAGGCCGCTTGCCCAAACAGCTGCTCAGGTGGCTGTGTCTGTATCGAAGGGCTGCCCTTTTGTCACCTCTCAGATTGGGATGGTCCGAGCCAGCCCCGAAGTACAGGAGGACATCCAAGAAGGTAAGACGAATGAACTTGAGTAAATTTAACAGAAGCTAATGACCATAGCAAAGGGGTGACAGAAATCCAGGGCAAAACACTTCACACTGACAGACCTGCCCTCCTCTTTCAAAGGTTTGATGACTTCACTGTTGAAGGGTTTGAAGGATTCAATCCTCCCAACATCAGCTCAAACCAACACTGTCACCCACCTCCTCAAAGACAGCATGGGTATATTTTACAGTTAAAATGCAATTAAAAGCAATTACTATTGCCTATTTAGTATGATACAACATTGTAATACATGCTTTGTTATTAGATAACTGTTCAGTGAGTGCTGTCAGTGCTGTAAAATCTGTCAATCCTGCAGTTGGCCCCAGCTTTGACTATGATCGCTTCTTCATCGAGAAGATTGCTGAGAAAAAGAAGGACCACACATACAGAGTCTTCAAGACCGTAAACAGGAGTGCTGTGGCCTTTCCTTTTGCTGAGGATTACTCCGTCTCTGGGCGGGACGGCTCCCAGGTGTCTGTCTGGTGCAGCAACGACTATCTGGGGATGAGTTGGCACCCACGGGTCCTCAGTGCGATCAGGTAAGATGATAATGTCTTTAAGTCTTCTGAGGCAAGTCCAAATCAGGTCTCAAGTCAGGCTAGACAAGTTGAAGTTAAATCCCAGTTTCTGTCAAAAGCAAGTCCAAGTCAAGTGTCAAGTAGAAAAATTAAAAGTCATTTGGCAGCCTATTATGTGTCTGACACTACATTTTTCTTTCAAAGGCATGTTAATATTGTATTTTCTTACACAGTGGAGACAAAGTCTGTTTATTGTGTTGGCCTAATAATTCATTTTTTAAGGTGTATTGTGTTCAAGTGTTGGTGGATCTGTCTCTGCCCATCACTGTCTTATTGATGATTTTAGTCTTCCATGATTGTACAGGTTGCTCTCACGTCAACTGAAGGGGGCAAATGTCAAGTGTCAAATCAAGTTTTATACAATTCCAAGTCCAGTTTCATGTCCTGATTTTTAAGCACCATTTGTTTTTTGATGTTAGATGTACATGTGGGGGGGTCAATCTATTCTCACCATTCTCACCACTTATTTTGAACCATTATTTTGATGTTTGAGACCAACTTTGAAAAAACAGTAGAAGAACATGATGGGACACATTTCATGATTTGGTTTATGTGATGCTTTATCATTTTGTTCTGGATGATCTCAGAGATTCCCTGGACAAGCACGGTGCAGGAGCAGGTGGGACCAGGAACATCTCAGGCACCAGTAATTTCCATGTGTCTCTGGAGAAGGAGCTGGCCCAGTTACACCAGAAGGATGCAGCTCTGGTCTTCTCCTCCTGCTTCGTGGCGAATGACTCCACCCTCTTCACTTTGGCTAAAATGCTTCCAGGTAAATACTGACCTCTGAGCCACAGGTCATATTCTTAGGTTCAGGTGATGATGTCCAGCACAAACGTTCACGTTTCATGGTGCATTCACTGTTGTACAGGGTGTGAGATCTACTCTGATGCTGGGAACCATGCATCAATGATTCAAGGTATCAGAAACAGTGGAGCCAAGCGTTTCATCTTCCGCCACAATGACAGCCGACACTTGGAGGAGCTGCTGCAACGTGCTGACCCCAAGACACCCAAAATAGTGGCGTTTGAGACTGTGCACTCAATGGACGGTGAATACTATAAAATGATAATTTTGCAGTGATTAAGGAGATTATTTAGATTTATTAATTAATTTTAAAAAATACTGTATGGTGGAGGGTAAACCTCCTTAAACTTGACCTTTATACGCAGATGGAGTTTAGACTTAAATCAGTTATATCAAGAGTCAGGAGATGTAAATCTTGATATTAATTTACTCAGACTAATCTTAGTAATATGTGTACAGTAGCTTTAAAAAGAAAAAAGTATATAAATTGATGTCTTTTAAAGTGGAATTTCTAGGGGTACTGTACATTGGTGGTTATGTGGTTATTAAAATCTCAAGTTCACAATTTGGCCAAAATATATTTGTAGTTTTAATATTAAACTGCTTTAAAAACTAAAAAAGGAATCTAAAATTGGCACATGAGCCAAGAAATCCCATTATCTTCCAAGTGTTGTCTGATAAAGCAAGAAAAACAGTGTTTTAAGTACCATTAATGGGAAGAAACTTGCTACATCTATAAATTAGATTAAATGAATAAATGTTTGGACTATTTAGACTTCTAGAATCTATAATTGTTCTCAGTCTGCATGATCTGTCATTCATCAGTGTCTCGCTCCATAGGAGGATATACAGTAGTTATCCCCCCTCAGCTCTATTTCTCTGTTTGATATTACACCACTGACAGCTCAATAAAGCACAAGCTTAAGCACACTGAATGGATGACTGTGAACATATCCAGGAGGATGTTTAGAACACTAACACAAAAAGGTTGTTTGCATGCAAAAGCTCTATGATTTGTAGGTGTTGGAGAGATTTTAGTATTTTTAAATAGTGTAAATAACTCCCCACATACATTTTAAACATACGGTACATACAGTATCTAGATCTTACACAATGATGACAGTTGCAGCATGGATTTACTGCCGTTCACCTAAATTGTGCAGTTCTAATTATAACACCTTATTCTCTGGGGGCTTTCAGGTGCCATATGTCCACTGGAAGATCTGTGCGATGTAGCTCATCGTTATGGAGCGCTGACGTTTGTGGATGAAGTTCACGCTGTGGGCCTGTATGGAGCCCATGGAGCTGGAGTGGGAGAGAGAGATAATGTTATGCACAAGATTGACATTGTGTCTGGGACATTAGGTGAGTATCTTTAGAAGGAACCCACTTCGTTTCTTAATTTTCTTATCAAAGATAAGACTACAACAGTAAAAGGGCAAGGCAAATGGCTTCAAACGGTCATAGACTAATTGCCTCTCTTCTTGGCCAAACTCCTATTTACAGCCACTTGCACCAACTGACACTGCCATATTGCCAACAGGGCAGCAATGGCTCTTAACAAGCACAATGCTGCTCTGATGTTGGTTAAATAAGGGCAGAAGAGGAGCGAGCTCTCATCAGAGGGAGCAGAGGTTTTATCAGCAGGGTGCCGACTCTACTCCCTCTCTGGTCATACTGATAACACCATCATCATGGAGTCCGTGCTGTGTGTAGCTTTATGACAACTATAGGGTTTTAGGAAAGAAATCCCCGTCAAGCACACATTAAGTGTAAACTAATCCTGGATTTCAACACTTGACTTTACAAGGCCTGGTTGCAAGTGTTCACTTAGCATTAAACAAACAAACAAGCTCGAACTGAAGTAACAAATTAGGAGGGATGTATCAAGACACAAAAAACAGTTTGATTTGATATATTATGGTGATGTCATAATTGTTTGTCATTTAACTCTATACTATAAAAGTATTAATATTTAATAGTATAAATATTTGGGACATCATTATAAAATGTTGGGGGTTTGTCAAATTATGAACAGCTTACATAAAACAAAAGTTATTTAATTGTTACCAAAAAAAAACTGAGGAAAAAAGTAGTAAAAACCATAGCACCAGCCAGACTACATACGCTACTTTCATTGTATCGGGGCCAAATTGGTATTAAGTACATCCCTACAAATCAGAAAACTATTTTGAGGCTGGTGCTCGTGATAGGGCGGGATGTAAACATCAATGACGTCCTTGTAGGCTGAGCTGTAATGTTATCTAGCTTATAGTTAGCATACCTTCTTTCTGTGTGGTGATACAGAAAGAAAATAGTTCCTACATAAAAGTGCTCACAACAAGGTCTATGGATTATATTAAGTAACAAGGTCATGATTTCTGGAAAGAGACATTGCTGTTGAGTTTTGTATTGGCGCTTTGAGCACCACAAGACAAGTGCCATCAAGTTCCATTATATTAGAGAAAAGGCAGAAATCTCTACAGCCGATCTACAAAACTGAGCAACTCACGCTAAAACAATCTAGATGGATAAAACACACTACAATCCATAAAAAATACATATTTTTGATTTTGGGGTGAACTGTCCCTTTAATTGCACCTATTTTTCTGACCCTAAGATGACAGAATATGTTATGCATTATAATTGTGATGGAGAAAGTATCCATTGTATTCTTTTGGTAAAAGGCAATACCACAATTAAAGTGCAGCGAGTCGAGTGGACATTTTTAGGAGGAAGAGGCGGAAGATGATAAAAGGAAGAAGTTAAAAACAAATGAGAAATACAGGAGGATCTATCAACTGAACTATGTCATGTCTCTAATTCACACAGAGCAATGCCTGATTTTCTTGAACTCGCAACCTTTTCCGCCAACAGCACGTCATGATCATGTTGAGCCACACAGAACAGTGCTTTGAGCTGGCAGGAATTATGATGTGGCTTCACACATGGTTATGACAAGTACATGATGGTCTGTCAGCAGAACAGCCCACACCATAATAATTGAAAACTTATTATATGACAAAGTTCTTTGTCATCATGTGTCTCTTATCCATTGTTTCTCAGTTTCCCTGCTCCAACACACCTGATTCTAATGAATGGCTCATTATCAGGCTTGGTGACGAGCTGATCATTTGAATCAGGTGTGTTGGAGCAGGGACACATCTAAAACATGCAGGGCAGGAGGTCTCTAGTACAATGTCTGATTAAGTATAAGATGTTCATACTGCATCACCCGGGGCTAAAACTCACAACCTTAGAAATAAAGGGCAAGTCCTGATCTCTCTGAGCTACAGCAAAGTAAGAAATCAGATGGTTTCACACTATGACTTAGACAACCAACAGGGCTGCATGTAAAGGCAAATTTTACATTATTGTAAAATTGTGTATTGTAAATACACTTACCATCTCTGATTAGTCTCCTCAACTTACAGTACATACCTTTTGTCTGTGGCTGTTCCAGGCAAAGCCTTTGGCTGTGTTGGAGGCTACATCGCCAGCAGCGCCACCCTGGTGGACACAGTGCGCTCCTTCGCAGCCGGCTTCATCTTTACCACTGCCCTGCCGCCGATGGTCCTGTCTGGAGCCCTTGAGTCTGTCCGGGTCCTGAAGAGCTCCGAGGGGCAGGCGCTCCGCAGAGCTCACCAGAGGAACGTCAAACACATGAGGCAGCTGCTCATGGACAAGGGCCTGCCTGTGGTTAACTGCCCCAGCCACATCATCCCCATACAGGTAACAAGGTTTAGCTGTGCTGCCTGCCTCCACTACCATATCACCACCCCTCATCATTGGACTGTAACAAAATGATAAAACTGAGTCATTGTTAATGTTATTAGGAACACCTGTGTTTTTCCTATGAGGTGTCTGCTGTGGAAAAGGCCTCATGTATACTCCTCTCAATAAGTACAGAACACATGGAGTCTGTAGTGTGCCACTGGAAAAAATAAACTTTAATTTAATTCTAATATAATTTAGAATTTTCAAAAAGAAAATTTAAAAAAAACTCTTTGTGATGCCATTTATTTTGTGATTCTATTTTAAAATTCAAGTATGAATACCTTCTGTTTTAGTGCATCATTTCAATTCTATTTAAATTAATTGATTTGTAATTAGTTTTTTTTTTTTAAATGCATCATATGATTATGACTAAGCAGAAATATTCTAAATTGACTCCATACACCTTCTATCACCTTTTCATGATCAATTTTGTAGGTGGGTAATGCTGAGCTGAACACCAAGGTGTGTGACACTCTGCTGGAGAGACACAACATCTACGTCCAGGCCATCAACTACCCCACAGTGCCTCGAGGTGAGGAGCTGCTGCGTCTGGCTCCGTCTCCTCATCATGACCCTGCCATGATGGAGTACTTTGTGGGTGAGTGCAGGGATCCTTAACAAAATTAGGTCAGAGTTGTTCCAGTAATTGTGCAATCAAGTTGAGTGGGGACAATGGTTAATGTTTGTCCTCCTTAGTAAGTCTCTTGGCATCCACCTGTCACCATATACTGAAATACAGTAAAAGTGACAATACTCTGTCAAGATGATAAAATTGTTGTCCCTTGGTAGCAAAACTAACACCATAACCTTAGTGTGTGCTCGCCTATTTGACAAGAAATTACATTTTAAAACAGATAAATACAAGAAAAGTAAATATTGGCATTTAAGTACTCATCCTTGTAAATGTCTGGGTTTCATTCACAGATAAACTCGTGGAGGTGTGGCAGGAAGCAGGGCTCCAGCTCAACAGTCCGGCCACGGCTTCCTGCACCTTCTGTGACCGCCCGCTGCACTTTGACCTGATGAGTGAGTGGGAGAAATCCTACTTCGGCAACATGGAACCACAATACATTACCGTGGCTGCATAATGCCAACGTACATACAAGGCCTCAACACAAGTCACAGCATATTTGTAAATGCAATGCTATTTTCAACATCCTTTTAAATGCTAATGTCCTACTGAGAAGAGCACAGAATTTACACATTCCTTAATGTCAGTGATTTAGACCACATTCCAGTATGTATTTCTGTTTTCCGGCATTTAAGCTTACTAAATTGTGTTTGTTTTCATGGATATGATTAAATAAAGTTGTGTGTTGTTGTCTATTTTAAAAGCATAAAACCTGCACACTGGGCACTTTTTTTATTATATCTCTTATCTAGCTGTTATGGTTTGAATTAAATTGCATTTAATATTTAATTTCATGTTGTGTGATATCTTTCATACTATAAAATCATAGTGACCACATTTTGTGTCCATTTCCACAATAATCCAATGTCTGATATTTCAGTTTTAAAATGTATAAACTACCAAAGTAAACTGGTTCATAAAGGGATAATAAAACATTAAATTAATTTGTAGTGTTGAAAATCTCTACCATTCACGTGGTCCTCTAATATTCAATATACTGCTTTGCTGTAATTATAAATATACTGAATACTATAACAAAACTGCTGTTAATCCTACAAACTTAATAGACATATATGTCTTATGGTACAGGCACTGACATGGCTGCATCATGTTGGAGCTCCTTCTCCTTGTGCCATTCTGACTGTTAGCACTAGTTGACAACGCAGGGGCTGGCCACTTCTCGTTTGACCCTTGCCCTCAGTCTACGGAGCTCTGTGTTCTCACTGTCCACCATGAGGCCACATTCAATCAATGTCCAGGTTTTACTGAGCTGCTGCTGCCCATAATGCTGCAGTGCCCCCCGCAGGAAGCACTCAGCCAGATGTAGCCTCCCCAGACCAGCTTCCACACATTGGATGGCCCGGTTCCTGTGGAGCTCCAGGGCCCGAGTGAAGTCGTCCAGAGCTGCTCCTTCTCTGGAACAGAGCACCAGGCTGCTGCCTCGCCGACACAGGTCCTCCACCCAGACTTCGAGTTCATTTGAGCAGGGGGAATCTGATCCACCGTGACTCTGAATAACTCTGTCCAGGTCAGCTGTGGCCCGCTCGTGTAAGCCCAGCTGAGCGAGGCAGGCAGCTCGCTGGCGAATATACTGGAGTCTGTGATTGCCCACTGCTTGTACTGCCACAGTCAGGAGTGTGACGGCCTGATGCCACTGACCACCTGATGACACACTGCTGGCCTCCTGTGCTGCTGCCTGTTAACAAATTATATTCAATTTAGAAATACATTAATACACTTAAAATAATTTAGCTTGAATAAGGAAACAAGCTCTTGCCCTGTGTAAGTGTAAGTTTTGTAAAATTGTTTACTGATGCATTATGCATACTTTATACCATCTTTTCTGACTTTATTGTCCATTTCAAGCATATGAACTATTTATTGTAGGTTCTCTCTTTATTCTGAGAGAACCTGCTAAACTGATGAAGGTGCCAATACAATTTTGTACAGTTTTGTTTTGTTTTGTTATATATTTTAGTCTAAACAGTGTTAAAACATAAAAAGTGAAATAAATAAGAATGATCCTATGTAAAAGCATCGGACAGGAGAGATTAAATAAAATTTCATGGAGGTGAATTAAAAAATTCTCTTCATAATAATAGTTTTATTTATATAGCTCTTTTCAGGATCAGGGGATTCGGAAACATAAGCAACATTAGGGTCAACTGCAAGAGGTAACAGACATATATATGCAAGCAATGTGCATATATCTTAAGAAATGTCACCAGGGGCCTCACAGAATCACAAAGATGCTCAGCTCGGTCAATGTGATAAGACTGAAATAATAATATAATATAAATAATATATAAATCATACAAACTTATTTTACTTTGCAGAATCATTGGTGCAGGGGCGCCCAGTGGCTCGCCTGGTGGAGCGGGTGCCCCATGTACCAAGGCTGAGTCCTTACCACAGCGGCCCAGGTTCGATTCCAGCCTGGGCCCTTTGCTGCATGTCACCCCCCACTCTCTCCCCCCTTTCCTGTCTCTCTTCAACTGTCCCTATCGAATAAAGGCAAAAAGCCCCAAAAAATAACTTTAAAAAAGAAAGAATCATTGGTGCAGAATTAAACATATTATAATTAATATGTTTTATTTTATTAAATTTTATACAGTATATATATTTTATTTTTTTGCAACTCTTAACTATATAACTATCTGTCTAAAGCAGAGTTGTGGGCATTTTTTAGTCCTTTTAATGGAAATGTCTGCAATAAATAAATAAATAACAGTCGAATAAAAAATGCAGAAATCGCCAGCACAAACAACTTTGCTCATTCCACAAAGAAACTAAGATTCTAGAGGAGAAAGAACTAAAGATAATGGTGGGTTACAACTACCAAACTTTTATCATTACTTCATCGCCAACAGACTACAGTACGTCTTAAAATGGATCAAACCCAATCC
>JBBPCS010000480.1:4304202-4322344 GCA_037974645.1 Hollardia meadi | reverse complement strand
GAGAGAGAGAGAGAGAGAGAGAGAGAGAGAGAGAGAGAGAGAGAGAGAGAGAGAGAGAGAATATGGACAATGTTGGACAGCTGTTCTTTGTGCTGAAGCAGAATTTGCAATTCATGAGACTGGTTTAATCCTCCTCAACAATAAAAGCTCCTCAAGCACCCTGCCAACATTTTCTTTGTTTGGGGTCCTGTGCTTAAAACTGCGCACCAGCTGCTGTTCAAACACTCAGCCAATACTCCCACCTTGTGGCCAAAGACTTTATTGAAGGCGCACCGTGTGATAACACTATTGGATGACTAAAGTTTACAGTACCATTACATTTGTACCATAGGTGAGTCCAGTGAGGATAAAATCCCTAACCCTGGCCGTTTCCATATTATAATCCACTCATTGAGTTTTACAACGAAATATGCAAGCATCCAGAAGTAAAATCATAATTAGAAAACATATACACAAATATGTCTCAAAGCCAAAATCCATAGACCTAGAATCATATTAAAACTTAAATTAAAAAACAGTTACAGGAAAGTCCAACTGCTTAACTGACAATTACTGAATTGACACGTAAAAACTCTCAAAGTGAGATACCCCAACCTCACAACAGGAAACCATCAGTTTGGAATATGTGTGGTGAGGAAAAACCCAGCCTGCTGCACCATTTATTTGAAGGAAACTGAAAATCTGACGTCCTGTGGGGATTTCAGTTTTCTTGTCTTGCGAGGGTGCGTAACAAGAATCAGTGGCTATTGTTCTAGACTTTCATGTCAAACAAGATGAAGTAGTTGTCAGATATGGTAAATTGATCTGCAGCAGTGCTGTTCAAACATCCTAGATGTACACCAAAATGTTCACAGTTTAACGCTAAAAAAACAAAACAATCCAAGCACCGATTTCTTTAGAATTCTAACAATAAAGTTTTTCCTCCTTTTCACCAACTCCTTTGTACTTATTTTTCACTCACATGCACATTCATGAAGTTGTACACATTTTAGCACAATGCTGTTAAACCACATCCCTCCACTGTAAAGACTTCAAGCATGAAGTGATGTTTTGAAAGTATGGCTAATGAAAGGGGATTTCCCTTGATTGTTCTTTTGAATTATTTTCCCCACCAAGAATACAGGAGTTCTATCTGAGCATTCCCAGGTCATGATGCCCTTCTTAAAAAGAAGCTGTTGTTGTTGTTGTTACATGCATTTGAGAAAAGCACTTAATAATCCAAGCTCCAGCTCTGCAGCTGATTCTTCACAGCAAGAAATCCATTACTTTCTAGATATACATTCTGCATTTAAGTGTCATAGAACTCAAGAAAGGAAAGTACACTTGTCTTGAGTGTATTTGGCAACATTTAAAGGGACATTTCACTCCAACATCAAAAACAAATTTATTTCCCCTTACATGTAGTATATTATCCTGTTTATCCATCTAGATTGTTTTTGTGTGAGCCGTTACGATTTACAGATATCAGCTGTAGAGATGGCACTTGGCTACCGAAGGACACCCATCAACAGTATGACTGCATAGAAGGATGAGTGCATCTACTCATGGACGAGACGCTAACTAACTACGCTGTTACAGCTCAATCGAGGGGGATGCCATTAAAGTTTACATCCCAGCCTGCCGCAAGCACGAGCCTCTCCTCCATGATCAGATGTACATTTCCTTCTGCGGAAAGAAAGTAGTTCCGTCATGAAACGGCTCACAACAAGGTCTGTGGATTATCTGAAGTAGCCAGGTGATGATTTCTGAAATGAGACATTGCTGTTGAGTTTTCTTCAAATGTGTTTTTTTTTCTGGCACTTTGAGCAGCACAAGCAAAGTGCAATCTAGTTCCATTATATCCGACATCTCTACGGCCGATATCTTCAAAACTTGGCAAATCATACCAAAGCTATCTAGATGGATTAATGGCACTACAGGAAAGAGGAAAGATGTGTCTGTTTAACATTAACGGAAGCAGTAAAAGAGGAAATTTTCCATTTGTAGTTGGGCCATTTATGAGATTGTTGTGGCCTGTGGTTGCACCATATAGTAGCTACAGTAGTAATATCCTTTCCAGGAACTTTAACTTTCTAGTCTTATGCACTGGCATCTAAGGCTGAAGTACTGATGTCTCTCATTGTATGATAGTGTGGTACTTTTGTCCCCAGGTGCAGCCTCAGGTGTCCTGCATCACCCCACTGGAACCATGGTCTGTGAAGCCTTGCTTAAGTTCAGGTCTCCACTGCAGCTTCTCCAGGCTTTCCTGCAGCAGCTGAGCGCAGCCGGATAAATCCATGTAGTGCAAGGCCGAGAAGATATCACTCAGGCTTGCAGAGGAGCGTTGGCTCCACAGCCTCAGCATCTGGTACTGCCTCTCCATGGAGCCCAGACTGGCCTCCAGCTCCACCCGCTCTAGCTGCTGATCAGCCACCGAGAGCAGACGCAAGAACTCCTTCCACCTACGCAAGGGCACCTCCTTGATGATGGCGTAGAGGACGATGGCCGGCCAGTGCTCAGATTGCTCATCTTGTCTGGCAGCTGGGGGGGAGCACAGACAATCAGAGAATGCTGGATGTGTAAAACTGAAAACTCTGAACTGAAAAGGTCAGCTGCGAGAGAGTGCCATCTGACCAATGTGCTACTGCTTAACCACAACAAGATAAAATGTTTTTTCTCTCAAGTTTTCCCTTTGTGATTTAATGTACAGCTCTGTCCTGCTGAATGTCATCTTGGCTTGTTTTCTAACCCACTGTAAACCCAGATTCAAGCTAAACTAAAGGTCATCAAGATCTAGAAAGTGTGCAGAGGCATTTGGACTGTGACAACACTGTTGCACTGGGTGTTTCTTCATTAGTCACTGTTCACTTATTCATTATCACCACTACTTCCTCCCATTTGAGTATCATTTCTCAAGAACTTTAGTGCCCAGCTGTTCTAGGAAATGTTGGGTGTTAGGGGAGCTGTTAGGGAAGTTGTGTTGAGAGATGGACTAACACATTGTTGTGATTAGCCTTTCTATGGGAATGAATATAGATAGAGAATAACAAAGTCTTATTCCGGTGGGGTGGGGGTGGTGTTATATGTTATACTGCTTGCTACCCGTAGAATAAATCAAGATTTCATAAAACATCCTACTGCAGAGCATCTGGTAGACACATGGTCACTCAACATAATGATGCAGAACAACACAGTGTACAGGACAGTTAACGACACTAAGTTGTATGTGACCGATGCAGGGTTTTTTTTAATGTTTCCATCTAATAAAATTCCACAACATACAATATACAGTAAAAGCAAAGCAGGCGACTATCATATTTTTACCTTCATGACAGGAATAAACAACCACGTGTCTGACAGCACTACGACCACAAGGGGGTTTTCAGCCTCAAGCATGTGACATCACTAATGACAAGAAAATTAGTTATATTTAAGGTCCCTAAAGCTTTTGTTTGTTACTAAGTTTCATAAGTTTGCCTTACAGGGCTTTGTCAACTTTGGCATCAAGAGTGAAGCATTGATCCGCTGTAATTTGTCTTAAATATGGGGAACAAATCAAGTCTTACGGATTGTCAGAATAAGAAAATGAAAGGTAAAAAGAAGCAGTGGAAAATCTATGTGCACTCCATATTCGATAAATAACATCTGAACATGCGCAGCGTTGATGATTTCAAACGAGTTCAAACATGAGGTAAAAGGATGCAAATAGTTCACAGTTTAGTGACATGAAGTCACTATCTGATTTGCCATTTCCCCTAATGTCGAATTGCAGACTGATGCGAAAAGCTGAGGACGTCCTGTTTCCCAGTTCCCACCTCCACACTGTGGGCCAAGTAGCTGATCAGTGGTAAATAGCGTGCTGAACAAACAGAGATGAAAAGGCTGCTGCTCTGAGCATGAAAACACTGCAGCTGAAGATAGTACTACTAATCAGATGGAGGAAAGTGTCACCATGACATTTTATTTTCTTCCTAAGACATTTGGCATGAGTGGCATGATGACTAGTGATGCAACTTTTTAACCAGAAAACCAGACATGCTCAAGTCTTTGTGCATGCGAGCATTCACTGCACTGAAGTTTCCTTGAGCAAGACACAACATTTTTTACGGGTGTCAGGTTGTTACACAAATGTATCTGATCCGTCTCAGCTTTCTTGACATTGTTAATCAAGTTGTCCTACATAAACCCCTGGTATATATTATATTATATATTATACTATATACACCTTGCTATCATTTGTTTCTGATATATCTAAACAGGCGTTTGGGAAGCTAAACTAAATTTAATCTGTTGCTCTCCCTCCTCCTCTTTTTTTAAAATAGGCGTTTGAGGTAGTTTCTCTCTACGTCCTTAAAATATAAACCTTTCTTTAAACAGGGAGGGCCAAATGACCAGTTTTGTCTTCACAAAAACACAGCTTCATAAAGCTTCAGATGAAGAAGTCTGGACTCTATTTTAGATCAATTTCACAAATGATTTTTCCTTTTTGCATTTGCAGAGAAAGTAGTTTCTTACTTTTTCACAAGGAAAAATGTTAAAATGTCTCTTTGATAATATGGCCCTGATCCAAACTGCTTCTAGGGTGATGATTTCATTGATTCAGAATAGATCGTAACACCTCTGAGGTGCCTTTTATTTATGCTTTCCTTCTCAATTATTATCCCATAACATGACTAAAAAATGTTGTTGTTAGTAGCAGTGGTGGTAACAGGAGTAATACTATCATGAGATGACGTCTGACTTTCCATTATAAAGGGTAAAGGAATAGTGAAAGATAAATACACTGTCACATTTTTTTAGATTTTACATTGTTAGTTAGCATTTTTGCTAATAGTTACAATCCATTGTTTGCCCTCCAGGCCTATTTTAACACGCCATATCTCACTTAATTTAAGGTTGTTTTATACTCCAATACAAGTCGATTACTCAATTAATCAATTTGTCAATCGAAAGAAAATCAGCTGCCCACTATTTTGATAATTGAATAATAGTTTCAGTCATTTTTCAAGAAAACATGTCAAACATTTGCTGGTTCCAGCTTCTTAAATGTAACGAGTTGCTGATTTTCTTTGTCATTTATGATATCAAATGAAGAGTCTTTGGGGTTCGGACTGTTATACTGTTATACAAAAGAAGAAATTTGAAGATGTCACTTTGGGCTCTTTTTCATAATTTTCACAATAGACCAAACAATTGATTAATTGTGAAAATAATCGGCAGATTCATTGATAGTCATTAGTGCTGGCGTTACAGTTAATCTATATTCTACTGAAAGATTTGGGCCAAAAGATTAGCAATGAAGTATTAGTTAATGTTTATATATTTATTGGCTATCCACGTCCCGTTGGAGAGGAAAAATGATATATAGAAAACAGGTTGTGTATCATAGCTGGGCATCAAATACTGACTCTTTACCTTTGTGTTCAGCGCCTGGTAGTAGAGGAGTGATGTTGGCTGGATGTTCTGGTTTGGCTGGAGTCTGGCTAAGATTCAGCATGAGAGTTTCCTCCGATGAGTTCAATATCTTGAAAGGACCAACAACAAAGAGGAGGTAAAAATCTTTGTTGTGGTCAACTTTAAGAGAGTGCTTTTTTTTTTAAACATCAGTAAATCACCTTGATAATTACCTCCGCCAAGGAGGTTATGTTTTCACCCCTCTGTTGGTTGGTTTGTTTGTTAGCAGGATTACGCGAAAACTACTAGATGGATTTCAATGAAACTTGGTGGGAGGATGAGGAATGGGCCAAGAAAGAATCCATTACATTTTGGTGCGGATCCAGATAAATCCAGGAATAGATCCAGGAATTTTTATCACTTTCGTGAACATTGCGAGATAGGGCGTTTTTCCACATTTTCGTTAATTTCTCAGCGAATAATGCGTGAATCTTGATGAGAAAATTCAGGCACATGTAGGAGGTGGGTATCTATGAGGTTGGCTTGATTCAGCTTAATTTAAGGGGACTGTTGGGCGGAGGTATGCGCTCTACTGAGTGCCATTTTCTAGTTTAGCTTTAGTTCAATTTCTATACAAATTGTGATGAAGTTTTCACCTTTGCTCTTATTGATCTTTGCATGTTTTTTAGGGTTTTTTCCCCCACCATCTTACTGTCCACCTACAGTGCTGCATCATTCAAGATCTATGTCTCAACAGAACACAAAATGCATGAAACTGAGCACAAACCATTGTGGCGGGACTGCTGTCTTGATGAGTGAATTGTTCTGTTGGGAGGAAATAAGATATTATCAGTAAGCTTCCTGTTTGAATTTGTTCTCTTGAGAAAGCTTCTTTTTTTTAAACTTCTGTGAAAAGACTTTTTTTTTGGTTTAATACCTGAAATACCTTCTGTGGCAATAAATGTCTTTTAAACATTTTATACACACACTTTAATTGTAGGGAATCATACATGAGAGTTTAGCCTTGATTGCCTTGTGTCACAGCACTGCTGTGTATCTACACCAAAGAAATACACAAAACTTTATATATTTAAAGTATTTTTTTCACTTAATTTTAATCATCTGGTATTTTTATGTAGTTTAAGACTGAAGCTAGTATAGTTACTACTCGTGTTACTGTCCGTGGTGGAAGAGGTCCTTTACTTCAGTAAATACACGATGTGAAAACCCTGCATTCAAAATGTTACTTCAGTAAAAGCACAGAAGCATTAGCAGCAACATGTACTTTAACAGTGCTTAGGCCTGTTTGTATTGGCAGAATGGTTCCTGGCAGTGTTAAATTATGATAAATCAATATAGTGTATGATTATTATAGATGCATTGATGTGTAAGCAGCGTTTTAATATCGTATCTCTTCTTTGTCAAATAAATGTAGTGGAGTAAAAAAAATATTAAAAAACAATATGCGTCTCTGAAATGGTGAGTAGCGTATAAGTTGAATTGTTGAATGTGTTGAATTATAGTACTCAAGTGCCCAAGAACTGTACCTAAAAACAGTATTTTCACCACTGCTTACCGTTGTATTTGGGGTCCTCTACAGGCGGCTCCAGGTCTTTGTTTGCCCTCCAGCAGGGACAACTGTCAGGGTATCTGATTGGTTTCTCAGTGAAGAGCAGCAAGAGCCAAAAGAGCACCAGGAATATCACCACAACCCCAACAAGAAACGGCCAGGGAACTGTTGTGGACACAAAGAAACACGGACATTATTCCACTACTCATCAATTCTAACCTTGATGATGAAAACATGGATGATCCTCAAGCTGACTTGAATAATTCAGAGCCAACCACACATGGTGCTACACAAGGACAAACAATCAGGCTGCTTTGCTACAAAGCCAGAGACCAGTGAGACATTTACAGTACATTTAGGACGTACAGTTATGTGAAACTGGATTCACATCAGGATTCGGTGTGGTTTTTGAAGCTGTGGTACTTGTCGCTGTAGCTGTGGTAGTCGTGGTTATAGATGGAGTTGCAGATGGAATTGTGGATGGATTTGTTGTTCCTATACATTTCCTCTTGCATTGTGGGTAATTCAAAATCCTGAAAAAAAGAGAGGCTACTGTAATATAGACAACAGTGGAATCTGACTATTGTTTTAAGACAGACCTGTCCTTAATGTGGGTGTTTTTCTTTAAAGGCAAAACAGCCATATTGTGTGCACAGTACAATCCTTTATCAGTAAGGCTAACAGTCTTGACAAAACTACATTTACAGTATGTGGACACTTTTAATCCACAGCCACACTGTTCAGCACAGGTAGTGCCTCATTAAAACCACAGGAACTGTGTGTTCAAAAGAGAAGTGGAAAAAGTAACCTGGAAATCTGCAATCGCAAAATAGTTCCTTTCACTCTAACGAGAAGAGAACATGCACCCTGCAGTAGATCCTGACGTACTTGATTTGACAATGGAGATACATTCTTAGATCAAAACTGCCTTTTAGCAGTTATAATAAATATATCAACTAAGAAAAAGTAGAGATTGTTGAGGTTGCAGTTCCGTGTGTGTTCTCCACTCTAAACATGCAAATATATAAACTAAAAATCTAAACACGTCTGGGTTTTTGTCTGTCAAATTGTAAGATTTTCCACCTGTCACAGTGCTGGGACCCCGTTTTGTTGAAAAGCCCTGAAAGACAATATAAGAGTAATTGTGAGAATTCAAAGAAACTCTATGTTTTTCTTTTGGGGATGTTAGATTGAATAAAGCAGGGAGTTAATCAATATGGCAGCTGTAAACGCCAATCTAGGGCTTTAACTTCCTTCGACCTCACTTACCTTGACAATATCCACAGGGGCACGGCTGGCAATCCCTTTTCTTGGAGTCTGAGCTTGCATCGTAGTAACCCTCTACACAGTCACATACCACATCCTCATTATAGGAGCAGGGCTTTTTTTCCACCTCATAATCTGGGGGAAAATTAGAACACAGTGTTTCATTAACTCACAGTCCTGACAAGGTGGCCACAGGATTTCAGGCTTTAAAATAAAACCTAGAAATTATGAAAGGAATTATTTAAAAATAAAATGATTCAAGGATTATTTTTTAAATCAAGTTTCACATTGCGACACACAGCTAATTTCTTAATTCTATTTCAAAATGTATGCTAAACCTGTTCCAGGACAGAACTAACTTTTGAGACAATCTCCCATTTAATCTGAAGTTAACCTGGGAGTTAAAATGGGAACGCCACTGTATGAATTCACATGCCTTTATGGAACAAAGCCTCTAATCTCAGATATTCACCCTCAATATGCTACTTTGCCAGTGAACAGCATCATAAAATGAAAATTTTACATCCTAGAACGATTTATTTCATCACAATGTTTCCACTTCCCAACAACTAAATAGTTCTTGGATCCCGCTAAAACATGCAGTCGCCAGAATAAAATGTTGGCATTGTACCTTTCTGCAAGCGTGGAAACGTTATGTTTGTACATTTCATACACATCATATCAACATTTCTTCATATTACGCTCAGATTACATGTATATGAGCTGACTTTCTTATCAAGAGAAGGAGAGGACAGCGGGGACCAGTGAGACACCACTGTTCTGAAAACCAGGTATTTTTTAATGAGACTTAGTATAGGGACAATTTCCTGCCATGTTTCTGGCAACAAAACCAGCTAAGGCATTACATGCTTTTCCTAACCTCAACTGAGTGTTCTTTTTTGTGCTTAAAACTAACCAGACCTTAAGCACAACATGAAATTGAAAATTGAACATAAAGAAATGTAAAGTTGCAACAAAAAGAATCATAAAGTCTGAACATATCCATGGTTTGGAGAATCGTACAATACCAAAAAAAATTCATTCTGGCAAAGGCCTTGTCCACAGGTACACGGGGGCCTCAGGCTTAATCATATTTTTTTGCTATTTAAGTCCTCTATACTTCATCAGAATGGCATGAGTGATGAGTAATCTCGTCGAGAGGAGAAGTTAATGTTAACTGCAACAAACAGCATCATCATTTTTATTGAAGTAACCAAAAAGAGACAGTCAACTTCCCACAAGCTGACAGCATGTGTTTCCATCAGCCCACCCAATTAATGGATTTTGAACAAAATACTTACGATTACATGAGTTACACGTTTCGCATTTCGGTGTTGAGTTTTCTCTATCACTGAATGTGTTATTCTCACATTTTTCACATCTGTGCTTTTCAACTGGGTCTCTACAATTACCAACTTTATATCCTGGGGAAACAGTGGAGAAAAGGAGAAAAGACATGAGTTGTTATAATCCCACTGTAACTGTACAAGACAAGGTTACATGCATACAGTTCCATGTAATAACTTACCGGGTGGGCACAATACATGACATGAATTGCCATTCACCTTAGTGTTACTCTGTCCAGGGGAAAGGAGGGCAAGTATCAGTGGGAAAACCTGCCAAAAAAAAGAGGAGGTTTACAAAACATTACAAACATTACAAACATTACAAAAGGATAGCTGTACAAGAAACATAGTTCAGTGCAACCCATTAAGCCATTGCACTGACATCTGATATCAAGCAGGTCTTCAGGTTATCAAATACAGTTCTATACAAATTCGATTGATTAAAAATTAGCACAGAAAGTGTAACATAAGCCTACATCCAACACATAAACACATATCATCAAGAAAAAAAATAGAGCAGCCGTTTGACAAGTGTCATTTTATCCTCCAGTCAGCGATTATGGGAAGGTGGTCCAGTTTTTTTTGAATGTTTTTTTTTTTTCAATTTGAGGAGAATCAGTCGAGTTAGCAGCATAGAGAAAGCCGCAAGCTTGGCTAACAGAGAACTTTAACTCCTCAGAGTCAACCCTAAATGTGTCAGTCAAAGGGTTTGGATCAATAACTGTGCCACAAACGTTTGATCAAAAACCTCTGTGGAATCATATGGCTGTGGGTGTCCAAGTCACACCCGTCTCTTAAACTACTCTCAACATCTCCTGAAAATCTCCTCTTTCCACTGCATCTTAATGTGATCTATGGAAGTAGATGCAGCTGCATGGACTGTGAGATACTACATGCTTCTGCTATACGTCAATTTCCAAATATTTTCCGAATGTTCTATGGGGTCTCAAGGGAAATTTTTTTTTTTGACAGAACTCTTAACCTGTAGGTCGTTGGAATTAAACAAAAAAGAGGTCCTTTACACAGGTCATCCCTCTTGTAACCCACAGTTTGTAAGCTGAAACATTCATGCAGGGAACAGAGAATTACTCAGAATGGGAGTCTTGAGGAAGAGTTGTTTGCTGTTGAAATTACTTCTATACTGGCCCCAAATTTTAAGAGCCCCACAGACAGCCTACTGATCAGAGAGCTCAGTGTAACAAGGTTGCAGGATTGTAATCACAGGGGGGATTTCTTCACCCACCTGCTCCTGGACACAAAACACCAGCTCACAGATGTTGGCTGCCCAATGATATAGTATAATACAGAGAATTTGGCAGAGACAACTACCATCTTCCTTCTGTATTTGCTCCTCGTTTTTGGTCAAATTTTAACAATTAATCAAGAAAAATAATCTGTAGATTAAACAATGATCATTAGTAGCAATGTGAGCATATTTTTACAAGAAGATAAGAAGAAACATGTTGAACTGAAAACCACAACAGTAAGATGGTACATACACTGTGCATCTGTTTCACAGTACTGAACATAGTTGGTATCATAACAACCCCAGTCACTGATGCTCTTATGATCCACGAACATATAAAATGAATGGCATACAAGTTCCTAAAACTGATAAGCATATGAAATGAAAACAATCCTTTTAAACCGAACTTATCTAGCAAATATGGAGTATAAATATGTATGTTTATTTGGTCACTTTCGTGGTAACAGCAACACTGTGACAACACTGTGAAGATAATCCAAATTAAACACCTGAAATGAAACTTACCAATACAGAGTCCATGATGGAAGAGTCAACCGTCAACAACAAACAAAAAGGTCAGGTTTATCGTAGTATATCACCAGGTGAGGACAGCACTAAATTCACCAACGGGATGAGGCATTCTGACTTCAAGACACCTGTAGGTTTCCTTTAAAGCTGGGTCAAATAAAGTGTGAGAGGAAACCTGTCTGTCTGTCTGTCCGTGTGTGTATTTACGCGCGTTTGTGCGTCAGAGTTGTAAGTTCTTTGGAGTCTTCAGAGAAGTGCTGCAAGAAACAGGAAACACTGTGACTGCGACACTGTGACTGAACCCACCCCCCAGACACACACACTAACACAGAGACACATGCAGTGACACGACTATTGGTGGCAACATCAGCGAATGAGTCCCTCCGTCTGATTGTTTTCTATAATTCCACTCTGATAATATTGTGGTTCGGTCACAAGGGCTGATGACATACATGGGACTAATTCATGAGCCGGATATAGTAGGTGGGGGTGTGAAAGTTGAGGGCGGGCACACGGATGATATGTTAGACACATCAGTGGTGTCATTGCATCTCTATTTTCCTTATACAGCCCAACAAATTTAGATGAGATAGCATACAGGTGTCAGAAGTGAGGACCAATCAGTAAACTGAGCTCCACTGTGCTTCAAGAACTGTTGTATGTGTGTGAGTCTTGGCCTATTGTTGTATATATAACCTATATATAAGCAATATACACAATAAGTAATAATAATAATAATAACAGGCTAAATGAATTACTTACAACATAGTTGTTTAGTTAGTTAGCTATTTATATGCAAACTCTTAAAACAGCAAAGAATCTGGTTTCACCTGTTTCCCACAAATGTAGAAATCAAGTCCACAAGTTGCCCGAAGTCTCATTTTCTTGATACAAACATCCTGTTTGTTACATGGTTCTGACACTCAAACTGCATCAAACACTGAATTTATGTTATTAATAATAATAATAATAATAATAACAACTTCAATTTATATAGTGCCTTTCTAGAAACCCAAGGACGCTTTACATGAAACACAAGGGGCAAAAGAAATAAAAGTAAGGACTGAAAATAAAAAGAAAGTGAGCACTTAAGAGCTAAGAAGTAACTTAGTCCAATTATTATGAAAGTGAAATATGGTTCTAGAAATGCTGTTGAAGCAATGTCTGACGATAGTTATATTTACAGTATACCTGGATATTTATAAAAGTTTCTAAATATATTTATAAATCTAGATATTTATAAGCTTTCACTTTTCAACCAAATTTAGTTTTTGGAAAATGTATTATTTTTTACTCTTAGATGTATAGTTTATGCACCTTAACTTTATACCATGTATGCTCTTTTGCATGTCACAGTTGTTATGATATTGGTATTGCATTTACTTTTGTAACAGTGTTTTTATGCTGCCGTCCATACAAGATCTCTCTTGATAAAGCAGTATTTTATCACAATGAGACTTTTACCTGATTAAATAAGCAGTATAAGTGTTTGACCTGCAAATCATCAAATCAATGTTTAATGGGGAGTTTACATATTGCTTTTGGCTCATTTGATTGGGATACAGGTGCATTCAAGTTTTGAAACGCTTTCTTCTTTTCCTGCATTTTTACAAATATTGTAATGTTACCTTCACTGCATTTATCAGTAATGCTTTACATTAAGGTCCTTGTAATAAGTATTTGTTTCTAATAAGACCCTTACAAGTCAAGATGCTTATTAACATTATTATGTGTTAATAAGATTACAGGTATATTAAGTATTAATAAAAGCACCACAAAACAGTTTGTAGACTGCTTAAGAACTTTACCGTATAACAGCATTTCAAATACATTTATTGAATTTAACTTTATGTCATTGTTAAATCTTCACCGAGCTTTTTGATGCTTTATTTAGATTAACAATTAACAATTAGATTAACTAACAATTGAATATGCTTTTTGAAACTACCAGATCTAAAGTGATAACAATGCCTCATTAAGGTTAACAAATCCTTTATTGTGCACTTGTTAACAAATATCTGCTTTCCCCCCATCTGGAATGAGCACCACATGGTCAAGGTTGATAAAAGGTGAATAAAAAACGTACATGCAATATTTTAGCAGTGAGGGACAAAAACGTACTTTAAGACAGTGGCCACAGTTCTTTAAAAAAAAACAGCAACAAAAAACAGCCTCAAACATGCCTTTGTAAAAAAAGGAAAAATATAGTACAATTATTAGCGGCCTATAATTACAGGATCTTTAAACTTAGGGGTAAATTGTATAAAAGATATTATGAAAACGTTATAAAACATCCCTAAAACATCGACTATATTTTTGTATAACATAAAACCTGAGGTAGGTCATAATTAAAAAAAAAAAACCTGTTCCATTAAGCAATGTATTTGCCTACATTTCATCTTGTTTTTTTTTTGTTTTTTTTAAACTAAAACCTTATGTTACAAATGCACTTTTTTTAATTGATGTGATTAGTTGTGGTTTCTCTATTTCATAATCATGGTTAGCCTGCTACTTCCAGCCCTGCACATCTGTTTGCTAAATCCAAGCCAAACACGCGCTGAAATAACGCTATTAGATTCATCATCCGTGCGCTGCTCATTAAACGTGAATTAAGTAGGTCGTCGTGTAAAAACCCAAAGCAACATTAGCAGAATATCTTCCTGTGTGCCTTGTACTATACTGAAGCCTGCAGCAGCACCCAGAAGTGAACAAAGCGACCCGGAAGCGGTGGTCCGACTAGAGGCAGGCAGAAAGAACATCAACGTTTTATATTATAGCTGTACTCGCAAGACAATATCTGCAACCAGGACACAAGGTATTTGTGCATGTCTTTTCGTGTCTTGACTGCGGTGCATTTCTCTGATAAGCGCCATAAAAGCGTGCATTTTGCACAAAATGCAATAGCTGTGCTTTGATTCGTCCAAAAGTTGCAGAATGTGGAAGAAAAAAACGCCGCTCTAAAAGTGAAATTTGGTTAAGATGGCACAGCGTGTGTCGGGAGAAAGAGCATTGTGCGCCGTTTCTATTTTGACCTTAACGCATTGGCAGGCTACGTTTTGTTTGAATCGGTGTGCTGTTTGGGTCGAGCCCGCATCTTGTCCGTTTCCGTGCTGTTTTTGCAGGGCATGGTTGTTGTAGGAAGTGTCAGTTTTTTTAAGAGGTGGGGAGGCCGGGCTATTCAAACCTGCAATTCGCTGTAAACAATCATTCATGCCTTTGACATGATAAACACACCTTTGTGTCCGCGGCGGCCGCTTCTCATCCCGAGCACCATCCCCACGACAAGATCTTCATGCTCCTAAATTTTTTGGGGTCTGCAGAATATGGCGTCCCGCCTTATAAAAATAAGGCTGCCATTTTTGTTTCTCTTTTGTCTGGAAATGTTTAAAGAAAACTGTCTGAGAATGTCTGAGTCGCACCGGGAGGGTCGATCCGTAAACCCTCCATCAGTGTGGGTCCAGAGGTGATCCCGCAGATGCGACGTGTCCGAAAAGTCGAAGAAAGGAAAGTTTTTTCATTGCGTTTGTCTGAAAATGTTTAAAGCGACGTCCACTTATTTTCAGGAATTCACTCTCAGACAAAAGGAACAGAGGGGCTAAATGTCCAAGCTAAACGGCTATGGCTCAGTCATACTGAGGGTTTTTTTATAAGTGGCATAATATTTCTAGGTGACATTTAGCTGTTTGACTTGTGTTAACATAAAGGTGACACTGTAGGCCTAAATTATACAGTTATTAGCATAAATGTAACAGCAAGTTAAAAAATTAGCCTTGACATTTTTTATCAAAGGACATGACTTCATTGTTAGGTGCTATGTTTAAATAAATAATGTTATCTTCAAGGTTAGTGGAGGTCTTTAAAGAAATTTAAAGAAAAACATTTTTTTTTTTTTTGGACTAATTTTAACTGGAGGCCCACTTAATTGACTTTTTGACTGCATCTCAAGGTTTTCCTGAGTGGATGGAGTTTGTTCATGAGAAATGAACCATCACCTTGACAACTGAGCAAAACCCATCTACTAAGGAAGACCATGAGATGCTGATGAAACCTAGAAAAATGGAGCAAGCGAACCTTGAGTTTGTCTAACTACACGGCTCCAAGGTCAAGGGAAGTCTTGCATGTAAATTTTCAAATGCCAGCCTAAAAGCTGTTCAGTCAACTTCAATTCATTTTATAAAGTCTTACATTAGGGGGGGGAGGGGGGGGGGGGGGGGGGGGGGGGGTTAGGGGTAAATTTATTTATTAGATTTATTTGTGTTTTAAAACATGAAACCTGCCAGTTGCTTGTGGTTTTGGTGTCATCCAATCTGGCACATTAACACGCTCTTACTCATGCCCGCACATTTTGATCAGAATATTTAAACACTTGCTGTAGTAAGTTAACAGCTCGTCAAGTTCAACTTGAAATTTGTATGTGTCTGCAATAAATGTTGTTCATTTCAGGATGGCAGAGCCTCGATTTAACAACCCGTATTTCTGGCCACCACCTCCATCCATGCCAGGCCAGGTAAGTCCACTTGTAACATGTAATGACTGTCATTTTCCACCTTTTAATTGCCATTTGTTTCCATGTGTGAATGTCTTTTCAGCCATTCAGCACCAGTCTATCAGTGAAACAAACTCTTAGAGTGAGAATCCATCATGGTTTGTTCTTGTAGATTAAACAAAAATGGATCTTGTACTGTGTGCTGGTCAGTGTTTTCTGCCCTGGGATTATGTTTTTTGGGCGTGAATGACATTCACACAAGGTGGCTGTTTTCTGTTGAGCATGGCCCGTTAACCCTTTCAGCTGGATAACCTGGTGCTCATTAACAAGATCAAGGAGCAGCTGATGGCTGAGAAGATCCGACCCTTGCACCTCCCGCCTACCTCCACCCCTTCCCAGCAGCCTTTGCTGGTGCCCACCTCGTCCCCGGACGGTAGCACTCAGCATGGCTTGTCAGTGCCAAAGCCCCAGCTGCAGCAGGTGCCGGGCCACCACCCGCAGCCACAGGGCTCTGGACAACCAGACATCGCTCTGCACGCTCGCCCCGCGTCTAGCTCTGGACCAGGTACAGTCTTCAATGTTTGTAGGCCTGGTATAAATTTTGAATGAAATGAAAATAAATGAGGACCTCTAGTCTCAATAGACCACAATGATTGACCTCACATTGTGTCGAACTCTTAGACATGATCATAACACAGTATAAGGTCTGTCTATTTCAAGACACATTTTACTGTTCACTGATTAAAATACCATCACCTGACCTCTTTCAGATGGCAGTATGGACGACAAGTCAGCAGTGAAGGCCAAAGGACTGTGGGAAGACTGGCACATGAGACAGCTCGGAGAGCAACCTGGCCGGATCAACCATCGCTCAGGTGCCGCAGTCAGCTGCTCTCTGTGGTCTGTGGGAAAGTATCCGCAAGAACATCAGCCTCTAGTGTTGTATAAATTGACAGCAGTGTGGTCAGTTATACTGTTTAATAGTCTCTTTAGATTGGGACACAAACACTCACAGTAAAGGTACAATGATGAGCTGGCAAATTTACTGCACCAGCATTCAGTGTCGATTCAGGCAGGCAGCATGTTAAACTGCTGACATACCTAGTGTATCATTAATTAACTGGTTGAGAAGGGTGCAACACATCAAATAAGACATTTTAATAGACAGTTCCTGAGGCTTAAAGTAGTGAAATAAACAGAGATACTGTATTGTGCCAGCTGAGCTGAGTGCCAACAGCTCTGAGGGAAATATACTGAGAGACATAGTTGTTGGTTTTTTGGCAGGTATTGATTATGACAGTATCCAGCTATGGGTTTTTGAGGATTAGCATAAATAATTTTAGATCGACATGGTAAACCCAGATATAAAACCAATGTATTGGTCTAACCGTGAGTGATGCATATGCTGACGACACTCTCAGCCTTGTTGAGAGCCTATTTACTATCTCATGTCATGTATTATCAAATCATGTATTATTTTCATCACAGCTAACCATTTTGCAACCTGCTGTGTTTTATGAGTTTCAGTGTATTTTTGCTACTCTTCCAGACAGCCATCAGTTTTCATTCTAAAACTGTGGCATGCATTCAAAAGTGGTCATCAAAAATCTGTTTGTGTACCAAAATTGTACATCTTTAATTTAGAGCTAGGACTGGCAAAAACATTGCTTTAAATGATGAGAAGATGTGTGGTGTTGCACTGAGTGTTAAAACAGTTCTGGTTTTCACTTCCACAGGTCTGGCTCCTTCATCCCGACCTGACAGCCATAGCACCTCAGAGGCCCTGACCCCCACGACTCCAACCTCCAGCAGTCACAACCGTCTGGGCGGTGCCCCCTCTGTGAACATCATCTCTGGGCTGGCCAGCGGCCCTGGTATGGACCACATGAAAGCTGGAGGCCTGGCTGGACTCTTGGGCCCCCCACCCAAGGCGCCCCGGGGACGGAAGAAGATCAAAGCTGAAAACCCGTCTGGTCCTCTGCTGGTGGTGCCCTACCCCATCCTAGCCGACCAAGGCTGTGTCACTGTCGCGCCTAAAGAAGGCAAAACCTACAGGTTCGATGCAGGAAGCTGCCACTATTGTTTTCAATTCTTTGCTGCAGCACAGGGTAGTGTTGCACGGTATACAGGTACTGAAAAAGTACCGCGCTACTAGAGGTTTGGAAACGGTACTATACGAGCGTTTTGAAATACCAGTACTGAAATGTACAGAGGTTTGGAAACGATAAGCATTTTGAAAAAACGATACTTTCTCTTTAAGCACAACGCGCTGACAGCGATGACGTTTGCGAGTGAGAAAACAACGAGCCGCACACAGCAAGCAAGAA
>JBBPCS010000480.1:4244512-4275519 GCA_037974645.1 Hollardia meadi | reverse complement strand
AATCATGATTTACCAACAGGACATTTACACTAAAACATTACTCCAGCAACACAGTCACTGTTTTATTCAGGGGCATTGTGTTCACTATGGGCACTGTTATGTTCTCTAAATTTACAGTGGGAGTCGCCGAACATTCGGTGCATCCCTAATTCCCATATAATTAGTTACACATACAGACAATATTTACATCTATTTTGTTTCCAATAAGTGATGGCTTGTGTTTCAAGTCATATCACTGACCAAAGCATCAAGAGCTTTCCAAAGCATGATGAAAAAAATTCATAAAGAAGCTGATGAACTAAAACAAATTATACTTTGAAGCTTAGATGACTGGGTTTATGGGACTTCCTTGTAAGAAGTTGTCCAGAAGGCACTGTGAATAATGCAAGCTGCATCACACATTCATCAATTGACTTGCTAATTATAGTCATGGAGAGGCACACTGCTTCAGATGTCTTACATGTTACAAGTTACAACAACACAGTGGTACACTTCAAGATGGACATCAGGTATTGACCTACCGTAGGAGAAGGTGTCAGGAAGAGGCACCCCATGGCCAGCTAGCTCCTGAAAGGTCCAAAACTTGTTGACACAGTTGAGTATAGCCTGCGGCCGGTTGATAAGCCGACAGCCCATCTTCTCCAGGTGCCGCAGCACGGTGATGTCACTATCTGACTGCACCCAGGGCGTGGGCACCCGTACCACCACCACCTGTGGATAGGATGTCACCAGTTCCTGCTCCACTCGCAGACCTGGAGGGTAGTGTAGTGTGTGGGGGAGTGGAAGGAGGAGTGATTGGAGATGAGATGGTAGAAACAAGAAGAGCATTAATTAACAAAAATCCATCAAAATGGTTTTTATTTTACTCAAAAAATTGGACCTGAACCTCAACCATATAGTAAGTTCTTAAGAGCAACACCTGGCTTGTAGTATGTCATTGATTATAGCTACCACTACAACCTAAAAATGCTGTTTATGGCAGCTGGAAACATTGTGAAAGTGGTTGGCAAGATTTAGAATACATCATCTACTGCTTGAAAATATTACTCTTCTTATGGAGACTACAGACACTTCTCCGGTCGTCACCACACAACTGAGAATTGGCCCTGTTACAGAACCAGGCAGAGGCAGCCAGCTCCAAGGCTGGTGCTGTTAAGCTGTGAATTTTGAACCTGCCAGGCCAGTTGATATGATTATTTATATATATACTCCAAATCCTGCAGTTCTGCCAGCTCCTTAAGCTCTCTCCTCCTCTTTTCCTCTTTGACTGAGAACTTAGGCTGTGTCCATCTCAATTTTGCTAGTTAAATGGCGCATAATCTGAGTGTAGAGTAGGGCCTGAATTATTCCTATGTGTGTTTGGGGTGTAACATAAATTAAAGGCCTGCTGCGCACATGGAAACGTTTAAAATGACTGAAAACAGCCTCTCTAACCCTCTCAATCTGTGCATCAGTGTAACAAGCAGTGAGTGTACACGCGGTGTGAAGCCGCCTATTTAGGCGCATTGTACTATCTGAATAATGCGCCCTTTAAATGGCTGGAAAAATACTGTGCCATTGACTTTAGACCAGGTTTTTGTTGGTCAATGGCGCAATCACTGTCTCCTGCCTCAAGATAGCAATGCGGCAACAATGCGCCTGACCACACCTCATTTTAAGACCAACACACCCATGGGCGCACAGATTGGTGAAAGTATATTTGCAACTTACACAACGTAGGCCCTGGGTGTGAAAATGACAACTGCGTCGGTCGGTAACTAGGAATGACACTTGCACTGCGCTGTGCGCTGCTTTGTGCCAGGCACAAGAAAGAGCCCCATATTGTATGCAATTACATACAGTATTTGTTTAGTTTAGGCCTTTAAAGATTTAAGGGTATTTTTGGACTACACTCTAGTTCATCATTCCTTAAATTAAACAGTAATAATTTTCGATCCATTCACAGTGTACATTCGTTGTCATCTAGTAGCTGGAAATCATGATATTTTGTTTGTTTTTTTGAAAGTCAAAATTTCAATGTCTCAGTCTGACACCATCTGAATGACACTATGTGAATGTGCACCAAGGAAATACAACAGGCTAACTGAACAAAACCAAATAGATCACTGATAAACCGTTTCAATGCAGCATGACATGTACAAGCCATGGAAAACAGGGAAGACTTGACAAAAAACAGTTTGTAGAGAATGATGGTGGGACTAAAGCTGATGCAACTTGCACTAACCTTTCTACAAGGCAAAAAATCTGACAAATTTCAACATTTACTAGCTATCTCCATATCCTATAGCCACCCTCCATCAGCCCATATCAACAGCCATCTGGATCTGAAGAACAGAATAAGATTTTGAAATAAGAGAATTTTGGCTTGAGAGATTTAACAAACACAGATGGCAAATTCACAAGACATTGCCAAAGATTTGGCTGTATTTTATTGGTGAATGGTGTTTCACTATTGCCCTGAATTAGAGGAGAAAACCCAGACAGACAGATTTTTGAGCAGGCAATGTGACTCAACAGCTCACCAGGAAGAACAGACTGGGTGGAAACAAAAAACCTGTACGTGTATGTGTGGGTGTGTGCATAAGAGGAGTGGAGACACATTTGTCACTGGCATCACTTCACCACTACTGTGACCTGATTCTCAGCCATCTTAGAACCTGCAGGCTCACAATAATGACAGTGCCACCGGCTGAGATCACGAGGGTCACAAGAACCTTGATGGTCGCTGCATACATTATAACATCAGCCATGAAAAGACTGCCACCCCTCCTTTTTCTCCACCTCCTCACAATCTCCTAATAGAAGCAGGAGGATGCACTGTCTCTCTCCAGCCCCATTCAACACTCTCAAATAGTGCTCCGATTGTGCAGCCAGGGAGCAAGCTGAGTGGTGTTACACTGGGAAGTGGCAGGGGATGTGGTCTCAGGGTTTTTGACAGACAGTATTCACTGTTCACGGTGCTCGTCTCCATCTCTTGAGAAACCAAACAGAAACCAATGAGGCAGCCAGATGAATCAGTCTTATTCATTTGGGCAAGTGCTCGTGTGCACTGCGCTGCCCGTCATGTGACCACTGTAAAAACATTTAGATAACACTCTTAACCAGATGTGTAACAAAGGCAACAGTTTTTTGTGTGACAATGTCTACATTTAGTGTGGGAGTGACCTGTTTATAGTTACAACTGATGGGATTTTTTCTTACCTCTATGACATACCCTAATGTTTTTGTGGTTCAGTGGATTGTGTATGCGAGTCCCATTTTCAGTCTGCCTGACAAAGCTAACAGGCATAACAAGCATTCTATGCATACCGCTGCAACGTCACAAAGCAGACGATGCCGACAAAGCCTGTGCCAATGTTTGGCTGGTGGGTCCTGCCAACCCTGAATGCAGCCTCAGTCTGGTTCTGCATATCCTGTCTAAATTAGACTGATGGGGCTGCAGCCTCCCCCACAGTTTCTTCTGGTTGGTTTGAGCTAACAGTCCCTTCAATGGTCTATTTACATTTGTCATCAGTGGCACACATCAGACAAAAACATATAAACACCAAAAACATATAAATAAATAAATAAAATATTTTTTTGATTGGACACAGAGGCAATGTAAACCTGCATATCCTCTGAGAATTAGCATGTGTACTATATAGCTGGCAGCTACTTTGCCATTTACAGTACTCTAACTACTGTAACTGAGGCAGGCAAGACATATCATGAGGCAACAAGAATACTTGGTAAAGGCAATAACATGTAAACAGCTAAACAAACACATTAAACTGCCACTTTCTGCCATTTTCAGATTAAACAGTTCAAACCCATACTGCACTTATTATAATTAGTATTTTAGTCTGGTTTTGGGCTGGGAAGTGTTTCTATGTAACGGTGTACTACAGTGCAAATTTCAGATGACATGTAGCATGGTCATATGATTTGGTCACAGTTTGCTTATTTAATGTGTGACTTGGTAAGACTGTACTGATGAATCAATATCACAAAATACTACACCAATATGCATAGTAATATATTCATTTATATATATTTAGTAATACTACTACTACTGCTACTACTGCTACTACTACTACTACTACTACTAATAATAATAATGATAATTACAATAATGCTAATAATAATAATAATTAGGAGTAATGCAGCTTGTTATCAGTTGGGTTTTTTTGTGAATGGAGGAGCAGGTACCTGGGTATCGTGGCAGAGTGAGTCGGTACAATCTCTTGCCAAGCCTTAGTTAATGGCTATTTTTTATATTTTTGACATAATGCTGGGCAGGAAATATTTGTTTCAGTCCTCAAAAAAGCACTCAAAACACACCTTTTCAAACATTGCTTGTATCTTGCCTATTTTTGTAACAGTCATTTTCTTTTTTCTGTAGTTGCCTTGTTGCTTTGTTCTTAAATTTTAAATTGTACTGCCTTTTACCTGATCTTTGTAAAGTGTCTTTGTGTTTTTAGAAAAGCGCTTCCTAAATAAAATGTATTATTATTTGTATTTATCAGGCAGAGTGGCAGGTGCACACAAAAAAATTAACCACTTCTATTTTAATGTATGTTTCCTTGACATCTTCAAAATTACTTCTTTACCTGCCACAGTGGCTGGGAAGTCAAAAAGTTTTGACTGGATGGCCCTATTAGCTTTCTGACCTAATGGAACATTTCTTCTCTTCTCGGTTGTGCCATTTATGTGGTATGACAGGAAAATCAGAGAAGAGCAATGAGGATGTATTCTCTCAATTATATTTGCGGTTTTTGGCCACTGGCAGACTATTCCCACCACATCATTTAGCATCAGAAAGTATGAGGTGAGAAGGTTTATATTATTGTAACCACAGACCATAGGCTGTTCTCTTTGACTACTGCAGCTATGCAAATTACAAATGCCAAGTGCTATTCTAGGAATAGTGTTTTCAGGTACAACAGTAACAGTTAAAATGTACTGGTAAGGACTGTGAGCCTCTTTGGCAACACAGATCAAATGCAAACATGTACGTCCTGTTCAGGCGGCTTGTGATAAATGAAATACTGCTGGCTAATTAATGAACAAGCTGTTGTCCTTTGGGGCTTTGACATCTGCAATCAAGTCACATTTTATTATCTTAAAACTTCACACATTTTTGCATAGCATTTGTTGAATTAAACTAATATTTTGCTATAAAGAACCTAAAGTTTGGGGTAGACCACAGCATCAGTGCAATATATTGTTATATTAGTTATTACTGTGATCAAGACCCTACATCTCCCCCATTTATGGCATAAACTAGCTTGTAGATGTAAATATAATTAAAAGTTATCCCATATTGCTGTTCATCTAAAATGAGGAGTTGGTGCTTCATAGAAAACCAAACAAGGATTGGCATTAAGCTACAGTATCTGAACTTAATGTGTGTTGATGTTGATACACACATGTCTATTGGTAAATCACTGAGCCTGTCAAAATGTTCCATCTTCCTGTTCACTGACATAGGAGTGTTGCATTTATCATCTTTGGAGTAAAAGTGTGGCAGGCACAATGATCACAAAGGATTGTAACATCAATTCAAATCTGGTCTCTTTTTTAATGCCTAGCAGCACAAGTAATGGGATGTGAAATGCCTCTACCTAGCTGAATGCTTGATTTGGCTGTCTTATGTGAGGGGCCATTGGTCACGAAAAGATTGTGTGTGTGTACTCGTCTCTCCTTCTGGGGACACATTGAACCCATTAACTTCAGTGTGAAACATGGACCTCAACCTGACTTGAGAACACACAAATTAAACCTTTGAAATGGCAAGCTGTTAAAGTGTTATCAGTTTTACTGTTCTGACCTACCTTAAAACAAATACTACATGTGCAATAACTTTTTTGGGTTTATGTTGTTAATGTCGCTTCTACTACTCATGCAAAAATTATCTTTTTTAACTAGTGCTGGTATCAGAGTCCCCTACTTAAATCTGTTTCCCTTATGGTTTTTATTTTAAAATGCCATGTCTTCATTTTGGGAAGAAATATCTCCTTTTACATCCTCTTAACACTATTGGTTTGTAAATTAATTTCTGAAATAGCTTGTTTAAAGACCCCCTCCACTCAAAAATGTACTCTTCTTATGTTTACATCCCCTAAAATGTCTGACCAGGACTATACTGACTTGTATTGGTCCAAAATTTGTCACTAGAAAAGTGTTTTCACATTCCTCTACTGAAGGGGGAGATGTCTGTGCACTTCCTAAAAATATGAGATTCAAATGAACACCTGGCGAGCTAGATTTGGTACGTCACAAATACGAACGCTAATCGCTGTCTAAATGCAAATGCAACTTTTGCCAATGAGCCAGTTCCCAGGCAAACTTGGTTGGCTATCAAGATTTGAACACACTGTAACATCGTAGCAGATATTATTGTATGGTTTACAACCACTAACACTGTGTCAATCACTGCCAGTTACAAGCTAACAAGCTAGCAACATAAACATGCTCAAATATGTAACATTATGGCTGAATCTCTCCCATGTTTCCTCTAACACTAGCCATTTTGATGTGCTGGTCAACCTAGTGGTGGTGGGCAAGGCCTGTGATTCATAGATCCAGGAAATCCAGGAAACTTTAATTATTATCAAATTATGTGTAAATGTCAGATGTATATATATTTTAATATATATATATTCAATGGACTGTACTGGTGAATAACAAGGGCATTGTTGATCACATGATGGTGAAATACCACTTGTGGTACCTAATGAAGAAACAATGACAGATCTTGTCTCGATCACTGCATAATAGGTGTGTGTCGTAATGCTTAAGTTAAATTCTAGAACTGCCATAACTCACTTATAGCCTCTTCATATTACAGGAGATGAGCAACTTTATTTTGATAACTGTAGGCGATGCAGTCAAATATGTGGGTAACTCATAGATAAAAGCTGTATGTAATACTAGGTGTACAGGGTCTGTATGCACCTCATGAACCCAGCCACAGAGTATGTTGTCTTCCGGTGTAGGAGGCATACAGCCAAGTCAATCTGTCCACTGCCTGTTAATCTGTGATGTCAAGTCAAGGCTCAGGAGATATTTACAATGCAGACTTGGTGCCAGCATGGATTACAAGTCATGCTAACTGCCCTTCTCCTTCTCTTCAGTTGTGTGTATCTTGCTAAGCTATATGTATAGACAGCTGTCCACTTACCTATCTTCTCTCATCCTTCTCTCTCATTTTCAGGGTGTTTCCTATAGTTATTTAGCATTTTATTATATCTACAGATTAGCCTATCATGTGGTAGAATTATTTAGCTAAATTAGCAAAAACTGCATTTTAATGTAATTTTCATGTGGTAGGTATTCTGTACTGTATAAGTGCCACACATAGCCAATTCTGGATTATGTTTGTTTGTGCACAAATATGCCTTTGAATGTACAATAGTATGTGAAATACATGTAATTTCCTAAATACCATGCCTTCTACTTCAATAGTCCACTTTTGATATTTGAAACCCAAAGTTGAGTATAAAGCTTTGCCATGTGAGCTGTATAGTCAACGTGATGTAACGGTATGTCATCTGCAAGGGATGTACTGCCAGTCTCACCCTTATTTATCCCACATCCTTTTCAAACTGTTCAGCCTTTGTCAATGCCAGCCTACACTTTATGTGTTAATTGCTACGCGCCTCTGGTCCGGTGACAAGGCCCCACTTCACACCACCTTGATGAATTTTCTGTGTGTCTATTTGCTGAGAGTTCCTCCTGTTACCATCACTTTATCAAGGCCTCAAGTCCACACTGTAAACTGCTGACATTTCATAGCAAGCAGAATGCAAACAGTCTGTTCTGGACAGTACCAAGATGACAACAAAAGATTGATTTAAGATACAGTATATCATAATGGCATAATGTAATTAGCATAGATAAGCTAAAATATACAGTAACCCTGGCTTTTAAGCGGATACATTATTTAATTGATATCAGTTTTGATAATCGATCCACCATTTTAGTAATCATGCTGTATGCAATGACCATGTAGTAATTATGGTTCCACAGATACAAGATTTGTTATCTAGTATTATATAGTGAATCTGCCTGATGCCAGGTTTTCACATGAAGGAAAGACCCCTACTACAACCTTGCAACGACGCAATGTGCAGTTAAATTACACACAATTCGATTTGTTTTTACTAATAAATGCATATGATTTCATGACTACCGTTAGACTTCTGTAATAAGCTGCAAAAAACGATTTCCCTACTGATTTGGCGATTAAATAAATCTTATTATCCTCGACACTGTTGGGATTGCAGCATATTCGGCGAAATGAAATCAAGCATCATCGCTCCCCTCAGTCTGGAGACAGTCTAGCTGAAAAGTGGGTTAGGCGGTCACGGCTGTGGCTACACTTCGCTTCCTTGCTAGCAGGAAGACCCCAAACAATGACCACCTGCCATTAACCTTGCAGAACGCGTTTCATTTAAAATAATCCAAATTACACCGCATGATCAACTTAACACAGTTTACAAGCACACTGCTTTGATTAAATGGGTGATACTTGCCTAACTGCCCCTCGCTGATCGTTAGCACGATCTGATCCATGAGAAGAGAGCGGAATTCAACATCCTCGTCGGCGCAGCGCTCCTTCAGTGCCCGGAGTATCTGAAGTTGGGGATATTCCTGGCTGATACGCCGGTCAGTCACGAACCAAACCCGAGAACACATTTTGGATGCGTGGATTTAAAAAGTAAAAAAAAGGAGATCTGGCTGAAAACACACAGTTGAAGCTGTGGAGGTCGGTGGGTGTGTGGTGGCAGCGAGGGGTCCAGGGGTCGGGCGGCAGTGAAGTAGCACAGAGGTGGTCACACAATGGAGACCAGGGCGGCTAGCAGTACGAGCAGGCTGTGTTGTGGCTAAAACAGGACCACGGGCCAACCGTTGACTGGACCCTACCAGCTAGGATGAATAATCTTCTTTATTACCTTTGTTTCCCTTCATTTGCAGCCATTTAGTCTTCCCAGGCGCAGTTAGTTGAAACCAGACCGCGCGAATTCCACACAAGCGACCCGAAAATAACGGAATATTTACTCAGAGAAACTTGTCTCTTTCAACTGTGATGGAGCTCGCGGCACTAAATGCCCACCGGGGCAAACAAAGCCCAAACTGTGCCGCTTGAGGTTTCCCACTTGCGGTTACAAAACTACCATTAAAGTTTTCCCGCGGTTGCAGCGGTTGTATGGCGTTGTAAACCTCAAAGTCGGTTTGTTCCGATGAATTAAGATAACCCAGAACGACTACTCTCTCTCCTCAGTTTGGATGCTATCCACAAGATGCTGGTGCTGAAAAGTGCACGCGCTTCGTTTACTCTACTTCTCCCTGCCCTGCTCAGAAAACGGGGCCGAGCCCAAAATAATAGGTTTGGAGGGGCATCAACCAATCGAATTCGTGGACTTCCTCATCGTCCAGACAGAACGCGGACGATGTGGGCGTGTCGCGTCCATCATAACCAATAAGGGAGATTTAACAGAATTAGGGGCCGATCCTGGTGAGGGCGCGCGAGGTGCTATGTGTGCGTGGTGTCTGCAGTGCGCACGAGACCGCGCACTTTCCGAACCGGTTCAGACCAGACGGTGAGAGGATGTTTAGCGAATACTGACAGTGCTGTCTTCAAGCCGAACTGGCACGTGAAGAAACAAGGTCATAACAAACCTTCACACTACCCATTTTTTCTTTGCTTTTCTTTGTAAAATTTCTTATCTTTTGTAAAATTTGTAAAGATTGTGAGGTTTATTTTTGCAAAGTATTTGTATTTAGACAGTGGCTACTGTTAAATAGTGCCATCCAGCGACAACATCAGATGTGTCGGCTGATCAGAGAAAACGCTTCCAAGTGACCCAATTCTCTCTCTGTGCCTGTTCGAATGTGCAGGTAACAGACTTAAGTTAATCACACGGACACGATACATCTTCAGTGGGACTTTTCGAGGATATTTCCGATGTCCATAGCGAATAAATACATAAATCAGCATAGAAAAATGGTGCTCCTTATTACCCCCGAACCTGCCCGAAAATCATCGCACTTTTGACTTTTCGTCAGTATAAAAATAATTAAGTGACAGATGTCTCTACATCCATTGGACAGTTACTAACAGGAACTACCAATAGCCAATTCAGCATACTTTTAATGGTGCACACAGCTATCATCCATGGCAACATTATATTTCCTGTTTTACCCCCCCAAAGCATTGTGGGAACTGTAGGCAAAATTAGGCAACGGTTATTTTCCAGAAAAAATTAAAATAGAGAACAGCGTGAGTAATGTAATCCATTAATACTAATACATACAGAAACAAATACATACCGAAAAAATATATTTTACATTATAAGGCTCAGAATGTCACATTAACATGGTTCTTGTTCATGTTTCTAGAAACCCCTGGTGTAGATGAACAGCTCAGTGTACTTAGAAAATGGTCCAACCAAGGCCCCGACCTTGTGACATTTAACAATATGCCAGTTTCAATATAATTCATAAATTATATAAGGTAATATATTATCATTTTACAGATGCATGAAGCCAATACTGACATTAAAACTAGTAGGCCTATTTTAGAACAAACAAAAAGGAACAAGAAGATAGAGAAGTACAGCTGCTGTTCATAGATTATCTAATAATTTGAAACCACAAACCTTTAAATTAATTCCATCTGATGCACTTTGTCCAAGTTGAGATTCTTCAGTAGATACCTGATATCAGCCAGAATTGTCAACTTCTTACACTCCATTTCCATTTTCATTGGAGTGGTGGTTTGTGTTCTCTGACAGGCCTTTTTTCCCCCCAATTTGCTTTGTTTTTTGTTTCAATAATTTCAGTTGTGGTTTGGTTAGGTGTAGCTCACCTAGCCTTCTATAATGTTTTTGGAAGAAAGCCTTCAGGTCTAACTTCTCCCATGTACGAAGAAGATGGAGTAAGGAGCACATGGGAGAAGTTAGCCTTGAAGGCTTTCTTCCAGAAACATCACTGTTGCAACTGTTAAAATTTGTGAAAGGGTGTATTTTTAACCCAAACCATGATGTTTTCCAAAACGTAACCAAGTGTTTTTGTTGTGTAAACATAATTAAGTATTTGTGGTGTCTAAACCTAACCAAGTAGTTTTGTTGTCTTAACCTGACTAATGTAATTTGAAGCTTTATAATACATGCTTTCCAGGCAAAAAAAAAAGCTTTCTGGTTTTCTGGCAGAAAGTCAGAAAGCTGTCTGACAGAAAGCCTTCTGGCAGAACCCGTCTTATTTCAGATCTTGGCAGACAAGGAGCTGTTTTTTGTCTGGTGTCTTTAACGTATTCAACGAAATCCATCATAAGCAGAGTCTTTTGACTGGTTCCAAGTACAAGACATATCCCTTTACGTGCTTGCTCCTGCAATGTTAGGCCACTGCTTTTATTCACAACACATCTGTACAGGCATTTTCTAAAATGTTAGATCTTGACTTACTGAATATAAACCCACAAGTGTTTGGATCAAGGCCGTAATTATAATATATATTGAGGGGGACACATCCCCCAATATTCAAATATGCTCAAAATGCCCCCCTCCCATATATATTGTCATGCTATGACAGGCAACCACCGCTATCTGAAATAATCATTAGCAAATGTAATCATAACTAAACTTGCTTGCTTGGCTGCTGCGAGTCAAACATAGTACTGTCTCTCCATTTCATTACTGTCAAATATTCTCATCAGTTGTTAATGGGACACATTATTGTTACACTGTAAAAAAATATTTCTCTTAAGTCTGAACATTCATGAAAAGGTAACGGTAACTACCATATGTATCCATTTTGCGCTGGAATTCCAATAGTGGAAATTAAAAATGTTTTGCTAAAAAGTGTCAGTAATTGCATGGAGTGGACACAAATGTTTTTGGAGAAAATGGGCCGATTTGCAGGGCAGAAACCCTGGCAGATTTGGACCCCCTCAATGTTGACTCCATGGCTGCAGCCTTGGTTTGGATAGTGAATCAGCACAGAAGGAGCTTGAGCTGTTCACATTTTGTCTTCACGAGGTGAAGAAACATTTCATTGTGGTTGGCTGAGGTTATTAGTCACCGGGGTTGCATTTAGTAAGGATGAGACATATGAGAAGTCATTTAGCTCATGAATTAAAAGACCAAAAGTGTTTTAAAATGGTTGTTCACATTTAATAAAGTGTTTAAGTACATTTTATTAAATGAATGCAAAACACAATAAGTGCACATTCAAAAAGCCTTCTGCAGGGTTCTTTCTAAGTATGGCAACACATTGTCTTAGGTTAGAGAGCCCTCTGGTGGTGGACTCACAGATTACAGCAGTTGGCCCAGAAGAAATTCAAAGATTTAACCTTTTCTTTGTCTGCTTTTGTTTTTAGTTTTAAGATACATTTTTGTAAATCTTTACATTTAAACACATGCATGTTCTTATCAACATGACCAAATAGTTATTTATTTTTATATTTAGTTATTTTTGACATGTCCAACATAATCCTGCATTGTCGTCAAAGCAATTTTTCAGCACTACAGTCTTACAATCTCTATATTGCTGCTTTTATTGCTGCTTTGAAAACTTAGATTCAATAACCATTGCAAGTAAAGTATCCCCTCCATCAGAGGAGTGCATCACTCAGTTGTTTCAATCCCCAAAAGTGGGGATGGATCCATGTTATTAAGCTCACAGCCAAAAACACAAACTTTGTTCCAAGTCTGACTTAAAGTAGTGGTGTTAAAAGATTTGGGAAGAACTTAGAATACAAGAATACTGATCAGAAATGTAGATATTTAAAAACACTGATGATTTTTCCACCTAAGTTCAATTAAATTACCTTGTTAGAAATGTAGTTTGTTAGAAAATTGCATATACATACTATTTTTTGTCTCATTGAAAAATCCACAGTATATAAAGATTGAAATAAGTTCAACTTTTCTTTTCTTTTCTTTACTACAAACTCCATTCTTGGTTTGTGCACTGAAGGTTTGATGTTTCCGCTTCACACTTGTGTAACCGGACCACCAGTGGTGGTTTCCAAACCAATGCCACAAAATCATGCTTCTTATAAAATTAGATTTTATGTGAGCACTGAGAAAGTTCTACTTTTCAGCAGTTCGGTGTGATAAAACAACTTTCTAGTGTCAAACTCTGCGCATACAGTTTGTCATTCTGCACATTGAAGGTCAAACATTTAAGTGAAGCATCAGCAGAATAAACTTTTGAATGGAGGAAGGCTTTAATGTAACCTCTGCTACAAGTATAGCACATATAAACCTGAAAATTCCCACCTCTTTTCATTTGCTTCTCCTATCAGCATTAAAAAAATCCTAAGCAGTTTTCCAAGGCAAGTTTATTGAATAGCACTGTTCTACAACAAGGCAATTCAACGTACATAAGAGCTAAAGAGGAATTTCACACTACTATTTCCCGACATTCTGACTTATTATATTATGTGACTCATCTCCTAATCTTCTCTATTCTATTAATTCTCAGAATTAAATTGTACATGTACATATACAGTGTATTTGGTGGTTAATATCCCAGTCAAGAATGTTGAGGGTATCTTCAATGCTGAGGAGAAAACCAGTGTGTCTTTTAGATACAAATGTCATTCAAACTTTGTATTTCGAACCAACATTTCAAATCTAAACAGACAACAAATTTACATAATATTATAATGGTTGTTTGTTTGTATCCCTTGGAACAGTTTTTATGTTGTGATTGCATGATTACCAAAACACAGCTCACACTCATTTTTTATATTTCTTAAGAGTTTCAGATCAAACTGTGGTCAACCCAGAAAACTGAAACAACAGTGGAGTCAATAGTCAAGCCAGGTCAATTTTGGCGCCAAATCACAATTGCTCAGTGGGCTTTACAATCTGTACAGTGTAGACACCTCTCCAAGCTCCCCAAAATAACCCTGCAGCAACAGTACTCTCATGTGAGACTAAACATTGAAATACACATCCTTGACACTGTGTGACCTTACAAGTTAAAAATGCCAAACAAATCATTGTACTCATTGTAATCCTCTGCTTCAAAAAGTTTGACTTACAGTATGTCCTGTCCAGGTGGCTGCGCTGTGCTTCACATTAAGCTTCTCTTAGCATATAATCAACAGACTACAGGCATGCAGTCTTACTGAGGAATACTTCAACCACAACAGATAAATACACCACTGAGCCCCTCAGTTGTTAGTGTAACTGAACAGTGTAATATGTGCCACTATATCCCACCACCGTACTTTTCAGTGGGCCAAACTGTTTGGTTACACTTTGATCAGTGTATAAATACCATTATTGAACGCCTACTATAATTGTGTGTGTTTGTGCATCTGGATGTCACACAGACAGTGATTTCTATAGTTAAACAGTCAAAATTGCTGCCATTTAAAAAAATGATTTGTCTTAATAATAATAATAATTATTATTATTGTTATTATTAGGGTGCATCAGATGATACTGATTAAGCCTCAATATAATCACATATATGATACACAAACCTGTAATGAAATATAATCGGCTAATAATAATGATGAGTTATTATAATAATAATTATTATTACTACTGATAAAAGTATGGTAGGCCTATGTGATGTCCAAATAGAATCTCATTAATATTGAAATTGGGAACTAGTTAAATACATGTGATTTCATTTTTCCCATTGTGGTGCATGAATTTATCTTGCAGCGTGCTCCGGCTGGCGTTGGAAGTAGTTCCGGTGATTTAGCAGCCGAGCGGAGCACAGAGACCCGGGACCTCCGCGTTGCTGAGCGCAGATACGAATAGCGGGTCGACTTCGCCTGTCATGACTGTCGAATGACCACAGCAGCGGTCAGTCCGACGCCGCACAGCACCGTGCACGCAGCCCGGGTGACAGCGTCACGGCACCGCTGGATCTTTTGTCTTCGAGGGGAATTTTCAAGTGCAGAATAGGCGTCTGGAGCTTCTGAAGCAGAGTACAAAAAAAAAAAAAATTGAGCCGGTTCATATTCACCTACGACGGTGAGTAGTCTGTGCAGAAGAATTTCTGTACGTCAGTCATGAAGGTTTGTGACAAATAATTGCTTTGCCGGGAAATAAGTGTAAATAAAAGCCGGTGGGTTTGTGCTACTTTAATTGCAGGCTATGACAAGTTCGCTGCCTGTCACAATATGCATGGCTGCAGACACGGGAGCATTTGTCTTTATCCCGAATGTCCGTCTGATAAAAAGTCAACTTGTGTTAAGTTTGCAATAATAGCCTCGTGGTACCAGTGGGTCTGCGTAGCAGGCTGAAAAGAAAGCGGTGTTTCAGAAAACAATTATCCAAGTGGTGAATCGTATTGGACGCGCATAAATGCGTGAACACAACACTTTCGAAGTAATGACTGGGCGCTTATAGGCAGGCTCAGACTGAGCTCCACAGAGACGTGTATGGAGAGGCAAAATGTTCCTGAAAGTGGTAGATCAAGTTTAAAAGACATTTCTTTGTAACGCTGTATTGTTGTCATGAAAAACAGAAGGGGGAAAGGTCTACATATACAGGAAAATGTGTTATTTTATATATCGGTGTATGAATAGGTCTTCCTGACTGATGTGTGTATATATATGTGAAGGCATGTATTGGTTTTTTTTTTTCGTTTTTTTTACAGTATTCCTGTGTATGAAGGTATTGTATGGATGTAGAATATGTTTGCATGCATGTTTATACCTGATCAGTCATTTTCAGTGGCTCTCTGTGTCTAGTTTAGGACAATTTATAAAGAATAAAAGTATTAGGACTTAAATTGTAGGCTACACACTGCTGTTATTTGCCAATTAATATAATTTACAATATTGACATTAACATTTGCAAAGTTGGGTTTAGCTGATGCAGACAGAAATAATAATGTCCATTGAGCGCCTTTTTTTTTTTTTAACAGTACATGCAGGTTACTTTTATTTTCTGTTTTCTAGTAAGCCGAGTTTGTTGATGGCACATTTGTGATCACCCACTATGGATTTCTATTCCATAGGCTGCCTCAAACAGACCAGTTCTCTTTCCATAATGAGACCCTAACCTTACCATGAATGGTGCCCATCTTGTAGTGGAAGTCGTTATCTTTAATCAGGCTGCAGTGAGGAGAGTCAGCCAATACTATACAATTTCATCTCTCCACAAAACACACAGAGGTGTGTATTAGAGTGTGTGTTTGTGGGCAACAGACTGAGAAAGCGTTTGAGAGAGTACCCTGCTCCTGATTTGGATGCGCCTCTAATTCCTATCAAGATGAGAGCTGTCTGAACAGATTTCTCTCATCATTATTTGCTCTGAGATTTACTTGTGCTTGTAAATGGTGTTGATTGAGGGTAATTTGGCTTTTTAATTGCTGAACAGCTGCCACACTCACTGCTGATTGCCATTGTAGACTTTCTCAGTAGATCACTCATAGACCTCTAAATACCTCATTAAAATGTTATGCAGAATCGCGTGGAATGTGAAGAGGAGGAACCCTCATAATGTTTTACTGATTTTTGTTTTATCATCGGAAAGGTCGTTGTAATTATCGTCAATGTCAGCAAATTCAATTCTAAGAGTCTAGTAATGACTTTTTGAAAGTTGAATTAAGGGCTATTTGTGACACTACATGCATTTCAGTTTCTTTGATTACGATGAACTCCATATGCCACATGAGAAAGACTGATTTCCACCATTTATTCCTCTTTCTGCAGAAGGAGTCTATTTAACTTAAACATACAGTATATTGTCTCCAGGTTGGTCGCTGCACATCTGGACTCTGATCAATGCAGCCTTTTCTTAATAATGTCTCAAGCAACACAACAATGCTGCATAGCTGTGTGATATTACAACACATATACTTTATGACCAGTGATTGTACAGTGCGTTGCCTGTGTTAGAAAAATATAACCTGAAAGCTTTTAGGATTGACATTTTTTTCTTTTTCTGAAGTCAATATAACAGAAAGATTAGAGTTAAACCATATATATATATATAGAAAATAAATAATAATAAACAACAATAATAAATAAATATTACTAAACCAGTGCAATGTGATAGACTAAAATGGTTATGCGCTATTAGAGTCACGTGATATAAGGAGGCCTGGCATGCTAGGAATGACTCATAGCAAACTTCAAAGATGAGATGATGACGTCAATTATAATATTAGCAATAGAATAATACAAAAACACAATATTAACAAACTATAAACTAAATATATTAAATGATACAACTTAAATGATTTAGTTGTAGTTAGTTTATCAAAGGAAACCATAAAGTAACACATAAATGCATCATATTCTATGTTTGTAACGTCGCTGTTCTGTGAAAACTACAGCTCTCTAATCCAAGAGGTTTTGTTTTTTTTTGCTCTGGAAAGTCGGCAGGTACACAAAGTGAGATGTGCACTGACTGAATTACCACAGGGAGCTCTGATAAATAAAAATAGCGAAACAAAATGATCAACCCATCATTTACATAACAATACTGGACCTCTCACTTGAAGATTTAATCACCAAAAACCTGGAACATTGACTCAAAAACAGCTTCATCACTTGTCCTGACTAACATCCTGGTTAGACATGGATTGGATCAGCCTATTTACCGGTTTACCTCGGTGACCGGACCTTGACCTGACCTGTATTTGTGCATTGGAATGGCCAAAGTGTGTGGATGAGGTGGTCTGATCAGCAGTCTCCGGAGTGTGTCATGTGTTGACTGTGTCTTGGTGTCAGTGGCAGTGCCTCACGTGTACAGGAACTTCAGCAGCAGGAGCTGTGTCAGTTACAGGTCTAGAGTCACAGGTCACTGACTGATCTGTTATCTGATCTTCAGGTACAGCTGAGATTTCCTGCGGTGAAGAGGTCACACTTGTTCTGTCAATAACGTCTGCTTGTGACAGACAACTGTGTGCTGTCCTTTCAGAATCCACAGGCCCCAGATCAGTTAAGGGGCCCTGTCCCTCTCTAACAGTTACAGGTGAGAGATGGGCAGTCCGATGGAATCATTTCATGCTCCTGCTTCCCGTTGATTTGTAGGTGGTTGTGTGCGCTTTCACCTTCTTAGCTCAGAAGGGTTTCAAGAGACCAGGGGCCTCATTTGTGAATGAGGCCCCTGGTCTCTTGAAACCCTTCTTGTGACCACTGGATGACCAGAAGGCATTCTGGTTAGAAGTACTTGACATATCTTTGAGTATTGGCCACAAGCTGCTCAGCAAGCAGCCTTTGGCCATTAAATGGCTCATAATCTCTCCTGCCTGTTCATGCACAGGTACCCATTGCTGTTTGAGATGAGTTTTAGTCATGTCAGTCCAGTATTTGGCATGCTGTCACCTCTGAATGTCTGGAGATCTCTATCTGACTTCACGTGGACTCTGGGTGGTACAAGCAGCCTGACTTTGCAACAGTAGATTCATCATTTTGATCACCTAACTGCCCTACAATGTCTGTGAGATGGTGAATGGCATGGTGCGGAAGTGTGAGGACCCTCCCTCATGAACTGACTAGCACGAGTACAAACTGGGCCCTGACTTAACCCAGTAACCATCCAACTGTCATGCGATGGTAGAAATAATAGAAATCTTTACATGTCACAAAACTAACGTAGCGGTCAGAATAATATAAAACCAGTAATGTAATAATATTAACAGTAAACAATATGCAGTGCATTCTGACCTCTGTTCTACTCAGGGTATATATTGACGAGAATCTCACGACTGTCAAGATTTTATGTTATCCCTCTATGTATTCATTATATTCATTATTATGTTTATTCATTATATATATTGATTCAAATGTGCTTCTATTTCGATTTCAAAATCAAAAGGATCAGCGATTCTCACAATATTTTTAGTTGCTTAGTTGCATGCGCCCGTCGCACGCCAGAAAGAAAAGCAAAACATGTCAAAGATGACATAGCTAGCTACCCATAGCCTGCAGCTGCAATTCCAGCCACGTATCCCGTGTGCAGAAAGACGATCAACTGACTGGTGCCTGTGGTCGGAGATGTTAGTCTCACTTTCTTTTTCAGAAATCCTTTATTGACTTGTTTGAGAAGAGGGCTTACTCTGGACAGATTTGACAAAAACCAAACTTTGTAACAAACTGAATTTCTCTCTTTTGTTGTTTATTGTTGAATCCCCGACGAGTGGTATTTTTGTTGAACTCTGGAACTCTTTATTTTTTTTATGAATATTAAAAAATTATATAGTCATATTAAATGATATAGTCATATCCCTGCAAAAGCCACCAGGATAATGTCAAGCTGTTGTTGTAAAATACACCTATCTTTATTTTTAAAAATGTAAATGACAGTTGTCAGGACACAATACCAGTGATCTGTTGATCTTTACAAATCCAGTTGTAATAGTCCAACAGTGGCAGAGACGTCAGTGCTAAAAAAAAATGTTTGTAATTCGAAAATTGAACCATGACCTTAAAATGGAAAGGTAAATCGAATCGTTGGTTTGGAGAGTCGTGACAACACTAACAACTCCTCATGTACTGTATTCTTTAGTCTCATTTCATAAGTCATGTTGGGCAGCCAGCCTATCTTCTCATGTGTTCTTCTACACACACACATATACTGTATACATAACTGTATGTTTATATTTATGTAATATATTTATATTTACATTTTTGAAAAATGTAGATGTGTTTAAGCATATATACTGTAGAATCTAAACACAATCCCAGCTGCCTGGTGTTGCTGGTGTGCATTGTCCACATTGGGGTTAAGAGGTTAATTTTACAGAAAAATGCAGCATGATTAACGTTAGCATGTTTTATTCAGAAGTCTGCTTTTACAGCTCAGAAGTAGAAACTAGTCTCTTTGACGTGCTGTGTGGAAAATGTTGATTCCTGTAAACAGACAGTCTAAACAGCTTATAGCCTCATCTTTTCTATCGCTGCCATTGTATGAAATTAATATTTAACCTTGGAAAGATCCTTTTACTATAGGAAAACCTTGCTAAGTGAGATTATGCTTTTAGCAAACACCAACGCCCACTCCTTTTAGTTGTATGGAATGATGCCTGGGAGCCGTCTTCTGCTCTTTATCATGAACACTTTGCTAAAGCAGCCGTGGGTACACTGCCTTGCTCAAGGATAGCCTGGCAGTAGCTTTTACATGAGTTGAGGAAGATGCCTCATTTTCTTCAGCTAGAAGCCCTGTAATTATCAGGCCGCTACAACATTATGAGGTCAAGCAGGTCCTTTTAATTACCTCAGGTCATATCAATAATCAGCTGTTTAAATCATCATTTAGACTAAAGTGGTCATTATGACCTGATATTAGAAGTAATTACTACGACCCTGCAATGATAACAGAATATGCTATCAGCTGTTCCTTAGATATTGATTTGCCTATATACTGAACCATGGCAAACTCCTTTATCATCCGGCTGGGGAGATGAGAAATCTGACAAGGCATTAGAGCAGAGGTTCTCTCTTTTTAAGTACCTGTAAGTTCTCTGAGTGCTCCCAGTCACTGTGATTTTTGTCTTGTCCCCAGGAAAGTACACATAATTTGAATTGAAATGCAGCAAATCCTTTTATCTAGTCAAAATCCTCTTTGATTCTGTTAGTAAAGCATTGCTATGAGTTGAAAGAGAAAGATGTAAAAGATAAGATAGGGGATGATCACTTTTAAAGGGCTGTCCTTTGGACTGAACTCGACACAGAGCAAAGCTTCTATTGTAAGTCTGATGTAAATCCTGTGTCTTACACAAGCTGAGGTTGTTGTTGCACTCGACTGGTTATGTTTTAATGAGGAACAATTGTTCGCCAATTTGCATGTAAAACAATGTAATTATAAACAAGCATCAAAAAGCTGTAATACTTCTAAAAAATGTAAATTACTCTCCATTATAAAGCGCAACAAAAACCTAAGCCATGCCTCCGAGCCAGGGCCTCTAGGTTTTGGATGCTTGCTTTCCATTATTAATGCTATTCACAAGCCAAACTTTTTAGGTTGGTGCAGTTGGGCGCTTTAATCTATTTTTGCTCTAAATTAATGAATTTTTAAAGAAGACTAGTCCTTGCTGAATAGGATTGGATGTGGGAATGTAGTTTGAGTCGCGGGGACGCACTGCTATACAGTAGCCCCCTTTACTGTGCAAAGCATGAGTTCACAAACAGCATCCCAGCTCTCTCTTGGGACTGTTCGTTGGGGGAGTTTGCCGAAATGCTGCACTCCTATGTTTTATTTATGACAAAATATGCCTTTTTAACTTCGCTGTTGTCAGAATCTGGATTTGTGATAGCTTTTTCCTAGTCGGCAGTGCTAACTCTTCTGGGTCGCTAACTCCCTCTACCTTGGCAGATGTTTTCAGGTGTTATGTTCTGTGTGGGCTTAGTGAGTTAAATATTTTATTCTAGGCCTTCAGGGATTCAGTGGAACCCACTGATTTTCTTACCTTCTTTCAAATCAGATTTTCTTTCAGGGAGAGAAAAATGGTGTGAATCAGTCTGTTTTCTTTCATTTGAGATACCACTTGATTGACATCAGTTTTCAGAAAGCGCTTATGAAAGTGTTGTTCTGTCATGGATAAATTACCATCCTCTCTCTGTATTACTGTTTTTTTCCCCTTATTTTTCCTTTCAAGCATTAGTTTGCCTGACCACTCTCTTTAAGGAGTAAGGACACAAAATGTATCTCAGTTTGAAGTGGTGCATTACATCGATGCCTCTCCAGGTCTCCTTTGAGAATAAGTAGACAGTATAAAACGATAATTGCTTAACCCAGTTCCATTGAGAGATGAGCAAGCAGCCACCATAAGGGCAGCTGATTTGCCTTGATATCTTATAATTGAACCTTTTCAGGGGCATGTTTTCTGGCACTGAAGCAGAAAGTAATTAAGACGTTCAATACTGCTTTTTGGACCTTTTCCTCCTTCCTTTGAATGGCCCACACTCTGAGACATGACAGCGCTCAGTATGCCTACAGACTTTCTTTTGACACATTAGCCTTACCCTTGCCAAGGCAGTCGTTCCCAGAAACCCCCTCTGCTCGGCACACTCTGGGTGGGTGTTTTGTCATTACTTCATTTTGCTTAGAAAATATTTTGATGCCTCTTCCCCCCCCCCCTCACCCCTTCTCTCACCCATCCCCCGTCACTCCATTCAAAGTTCTCTATTAAAATGCAGAACTGTAAAGCCTCTCTCAGTCTAAAAGCCTGCTAGCAGCGGGGGACTGTTAGCTGTTAGTGATGCATGCAGCTGACTGAGTGCATCACAGCTACAAAGTCTAATGGGTGAATACATTCAATCACACACAGACCCTCAACTCTTTTAAAGGGACAATGTTCCAAGTCATGAAAGCTCCATCCACAGTGCAGTGATGTATTTAAACTCTTTGGAGGAGAAAGATTTCTTGTTCATGAACGTCAAAATCCCTGCTCTTCTTTTTATATTAGTGCTTGTAATCTTTTTTCTGGAAGTGCCATTTAATGTCCCGCAACTTTCAAGTTGCCAAATTTAACTTTTTACATGCTTTTTCATTGGGGAATAGATGAAAATCTGAGATGCCACATGCTCTCCCTTTTGCCAGATTTTGAACCTCTTTTGATACATGCTAATGTTAGCCAAATGCCTATCTCTGAAAATGTATGTTCCCATGCACATTCAGAATAAAAGTGTTCAAAATATTTAATCAAACACAGCGTTTTTGTGCGATCAGCTGCCAGAATATCCACACTTCTCTGCCTTTATCTGCTATTTAGATACAGCTCTCTGAAATCTGCCTGGTTGGGTGTTTTTTTTTAATGTTTCCTAATCAGTGATACAACATTGAATCTTTTTGGCTACCATGTGCAGAAATTGTGTTAGTTAGGTTACTGCATGTGCCCCCAATCATTGCATTAGTACTAGTTCTGTCCTGCCTTGCAACAAAGAGACTCTCTTTCAGGGACAATTTTCTGACTGTCATGAAATTAACTGAATCTTTTTTTTTTTTTTCAATGTGCAGTCAATCATACATTTATAAATAATGAGGTTCCGTGTAAAATGTTCCTCTTTACAGTTTTAGTTGTTGTCACAATAACATAATATCTGTTATTTATAAAAATTATAGTGTTCAAAGTAGAGAATGATTATCCATCTGGCAGATTATTATATCCGATTTTCAGTATTTTTCTGATTATCAACGTCTGTGTTTATTTTGTCCTATTGCCATGAAAATATACTACTTTGGCTCTATTGCAGCCATCTCTCTCTGCCTGTAGTCACCACTCCGTGGTCATATTCACAATACTATCTGTATTGATGGGCAAAGAGGAATGCATTTGCCAGACTGGCACACACTGCTGGGTAGCTTAATCTGTAATAATACATCATAATTGTTCATAATAGTTGATTTATGTATATTTTGTATTAATAATATGAAACTGCAAAGTAAATACTTACTAAAGATATCAAATGTCATGGAGTAAAAAGTGCAATCTTAAATGTTACATTCAGGCCCGCTGCTGACCATTTGGGTGCCCTAAGCATTATTGCTTTGTGCGTTAGGATAAGGTGCGCAGGGTGTGAGCCTTTCGGTGTTGGCCGAGACGCTAAAGGGAAGTTAGTCAGCCACGGACGCTAAAGGCCATCATGGAAGGCTTATTGCGTCAGCCGGCAAAACCAAAGGTTACCATGTGTGGCTGGATAAGACGGAAAGGGCGAATGATAAAATGTCGGTATGTGACGAGCTGGTATGAGAACGGGTTGTTGTGGAACATAGTGTGATTGTTATGCATGCACAGGCTGCGTGTTTTAAGCAAATTAACATTTTTAAACATACCTGCAAGCGATGCACGAGCGTCATCCCGCAGTTTCTTCTTTTTGCTCTTCTCTGCCCCTGACTCCTGCTGCCTTTTTAGGGTCATGTCCGAAATTGTTGCAGGAGCGTCACATTATCCGTCAGGTTTCGGAACAAGTGCAAACCATGGGGACCTCGCCGTGGGAGGGAGGGCACCATAATTCATTTTAGGAACTTATGTTTATTATGTAGGCCTATTGCCTGATTCCTATAATGTTCTAATGGTGCCTGTTTTAGTTGCGCTTCATCGTAAATTTAAATAATTTATCATTAACATTGAGATTGATGATGATCATTGGCTGTTTTGGTGCCCCCTCCAGCACTTGGTGCCCTACGCACAGCGCGTTATGCGCGTGTACATAACCGCGGCGCTGGTTACATTCCATCACTGGTTATTCTAAATTCTGACACTAAAAGGTTTTCATTTCTTACTGCAAATGAATATCAGTCCCAAATATCAGTTAAAGTTCTCCTTGGTGACTAATAATCAGTTTTGGTATCAGCCCTGAAAAAACGTATCAGTTGATCCCTAGTTCAAAGGGACACGTGTATTTAATATATGCTAAAAATGGCATGGGCAGACACTGATATGGATCTGAAACTGAATATGTCGTAGAAGGTTAATTTTCTCTCTCAATGTCGGTTATATTGTACATATTGCTGTTTCAGTACACTCAGATAAACATGAACAATTACCTGAGATGAATAAACTTCCTTTTAACTAAGAATTTAGAACTCAGCAGTATCCAGGCAGTACAATGCATTTCTATAGAAAACTCATAGCTCTAAGATAAGCAGCGAGACATGCTGTAAGCTGTCTTCTTTGCAGTGATCATTTTTCTCCCCTGATACCATGAAGGCCTCTGAGGCTGATGTCAAACACAGCAGGTATCAGAAACAAAAGGCGCAGTGCTGAGGTTAGCCCAGTCGCTGTGGGACCGGTTGACTGAGTCGACTAGGTAATTGGTTGCGTCTACCCGCCCAGCAGGGCCTCTCTCCTCAGAAGCTAAGTCATGCCCCTCCTCTTTTCTCTCCGCTCTCTTCTATTACTCATCATCCCATCGCCTCACCAGGCTAGCGGTGCGAAGCTACACCGTTCCACCGTGCAGCCAGCCCACGCTTCAAAACTTCTCAACAACAACAGCCACGGAAGCACAGCAGGTCAGGGCTTGTGGCAGGCTGATTTGCAGCTTGAGCCTCCTTTTTAATGAGGGGAAAATAAGTACTTGTTCTGTGTATTGTGTGTCACAACCCCCATCCCCACCTACCCACCACCACTACAACTAGCAATACTACCTTCCCTTCAGCAAAAAATAAGGTGCACTAATTAAGATGGCTTCCTGGGATTTGGAAGAGAGGGGTTGGCTGTGACTTCTCCCACAGTGGCAGAGCCTTGAGGAGGAGATGGGGGTGGTGTTGTGCAAGAGGCCTCATCGGGCATATCTCTTCTCTTGGTTCCTTACCATAGTCCCACTGCCTGGCTTGTTTGGCTTGATGAGTCTGCTGCTCAACATTTGTTTTTTTTCTACTTGTAATTAAGCAGGGTTTTTTTTTCAGGAGCTATGTATTTCCCTTCTTCTTCTTCTTCTTCTTCCTTATCCTGGCTCTCCAGGGGAATTGGAGGAAAGAGAGACAGAGGGGTTTGTGTTCCTGCTGGTAGGAAGGCACATTGAAGTTCTCCCACCTTGATTATATACAGTGAGCATGAATGGAAAATGCGTGGGCCAATAGGCTCTTTGTTGTTCAAGGACATACGAAGGTTACTGCATGGGTTGGTAGATGGAGGCTTAGATGTAGATTTCTGTATCCCTAGGAGGCGGCATTCATCCAGACATTGTTAACTATTCACTGGAATTGGTTTCACTCTATATCCATCTCTTAAATAAAACTTGCAGGTTTTCCTGCATTTCCCAGTATGTGGGATGTTTCTCTTCCAAAAGCACCAAACACTAAACAAGGCTATTTTCTTTGTTAAATGCAACATCTTCACTCCAGTGATGAGTAACAATTACATGACATTCTCAGTCCAGTAGTGACAAATCTACGAATGATCTGTGACTGACTGGAGTACAGAACAATTGATGAGTAAGTTCTGTCCAAATGATTGTCTTTGTTTTTTTCCTAAATCATGCTAATACTATGCACTACCAAAAGAAAGTTACTACAGAGGATATTTAAGTTCAGTGCTGCTCTAAAAATAGCTGCCAAATAAAATGTTGAGGCTTCTCGAGTTATTTAATTGTTTGTGTGTGTCTGAGCAGGATCTGAGATGCCGGGGGGTGGGGGGTGGCATGGACTTGACAGGAGAGTGAGGCACGTTGAGAATCAGAGAATGGGAACACGGTGTGGGGGGGTTACACAGAGAGGGAAAGGGGACGAGCCTTTCAGCTCCTCTAGAGGGTTGGAATTCCTCCCGAGCTGTTCCCCCCATTTGGCAGGCACTTGTGAAAACAATTCCCCAGCTTTTAGTCACTCTGCAGATCCAATTGCCATTTCCACTTTGGAGGGAATGAGAGTGAGAGGCAATACAGATAGACAGAACACAGAGAGAGAAAGAGAGAAGAGTTTTAAACGGGTTGGACAGATGCCGAGGCCAGTTGAGCGGTTGTGCGATATTAATATCTTATGAAGGCTGTCTGGCAGTGCAAGCTCACCGTCTTGTGTGATTTTGTGTTTGTGCGTTGCAGCAGCGGCCATTGCAGAGGCTAAATGAAGAACTTGTGAACATGCACGAGGGAAGGACTCTACCTTTCACTTTGGTGACTTCCGGAGATGCTTTGGCCCAACGAAAGATGGGAAGGAATGGGACGAGTAAGACACTTAACTCATACCTATACCCCATATTGTTTTGCTTTTACTGTCTAGGTAATGTAATAAAAGTATCAAGATTCAAGTATTTTCTTATTTATAGCTCACTTTGCAGATCATTCTTATGCAGTGTTAAAGAGCAAGTGATGAACATGCCAAAATATTTATTTTTCCATTATACTAAGCTTCACTGTATGTGGAAAATAATGTTATGCAAGTTAACATCTGTGTGTCTCTGCCAAGTGTGCTCTCTGCTCCAGCTAAAGGAGATGAATAGACGTAGTAAACAAACCTCCTGCTCTTCCAGACTTGAGCCAAGGCTACTGCATAGCACCCATTCAGTGAGTCAACAGGAGATCCTCCAAACGCCACATTGCTGAGCGTCTCACTGTTCCCTTTTGATCCCTTGGCCTACAAGAACCATGACCTCTGAGCTGGAGAGTAGCCTGACCTCAATGGACTGGCTCCCCCAGCTCAGCATGAGGGCAGCCATCCAAAAGGCAGATGCGGGCCACCACCACGGCCACCACCATGGACACCACCACCACGGTCACCATCACGGGCACGGTCCTGGCAAGAAAATTGTCCATCTGGAACCCGGAACAACCCTGGACCAGGAGGAAGCTGCACAGCACAGAGACGGTAAACCGCCCTACAGCTACGCCAGCCTCATCACCTTTGCAATTAATGGCTCGCCGCGCAAACGGATGACCCTCAGTGAGATCTACCAGTGGATCTGTGACAACTTCCCCTACTACCGAGAGGCAGGCAGCGGCTGGAAGGTAAGACAAGACAAGAGAGATAAACTATGCAATATCTAGTCTTGCTCTTTAGGGTTAAGCTCCTATTGCTGGCTCCAGTTTGGGTCTTGTTCTAAGATGCTAAAATAGCGATATTTGCCAAGTACTCAAGGCTAACAACTATTAGCGATTATTTTTTAATCTCTCCTTGCTATTTTTTGTAAGGAAAGAGTAAAGTACAACTTTCAGGTTGCAGGCTTACCTCCCTTGACTGGTGCTGACTGTCACCCTTTCACTTTCATTGACATGACAAGCATCAGTGACAGCAAATTATATAAACTGTCGCTAATTAACATTAGTTCTCCAACTTACTTGACTTGGAGAAAAAAACACAAACACTCTCCAACACAACTCCCCAATCAAGGTTGGATTGTGAACAAAACCAACAGGGAGGTGAGTCACGTCAGTTGAGGGAATTGAAGGTCTTGGAGGTCACTTGGTTCTGAGACTAGACCCAGGACCTGAGTGGAGCTGGGTCCAAAGTATACTAATCAGGTCTGGTAGAGTTCTTGTTTTACTGCCGTGGATCTTGTGTCTGTGTGCCAACATGTCTAATACTCTAGTGGGTCAAAATGGATCCTAATGCACTCCAGATCTGATCACGTAGTTCTTCATACTCACAGTGGGAGAAAATATTTTAGGAATACAGTAACTTATGGAAATGGTTTATGATATTAAATGATAATGAGTTTTTGGAATTCAACATAAGATAAAGGACTTATTTCTGTTATTAGTTTCTATGAACCTTTTATTAGATTATTATTATTATATTACTTTTCTTTTCTTTTTACCGTGGCTACTTTGTGCCTCATGCTGCTGCTGGGGGGTAATTTATGAATGGCCAAGTAGATTTCCACAGGCCTGTTTCGGATTGTGGCAAAATGCTGGTTTATGGTATACTTTTACTTTACTTAAACTAAACAAAGTATTAGTTCTGAATGAGGACCTTCTGTTTTAAGGTGTGCAAAACTAAGTAGACGACAACTATTATTTCAGTATTTCATTGTGCTTTTCAGTTCATAGTTAGTGGTGCTTCTACTGTCCCGCCCACCAAAAGGCGATCACAGATCTCAATTGAATCTTTGAATTTTGTTATTTATAACTTACAATGCTTGAGAGCTAAACCTAGATTTGAGAAGGGATTTGAAAGAAATTGGATTCAACGAGCGGATATGTTACTGGATTCAAATGTGACCAAATGCTATGAAACCTCAACCCTATTGCTCATGCTCAAAATGCACAAACCTGGTGGTTGTCTTGAAACCTTTTAGTGAACCAGGAGTGATTGACAGATGCATTTCGTCTCATTCAGACGACATTATTGCATCCTTATGTAAATGTGGCTGTGCAAATCCTGGCTAATATGAGCAGAAAGGTGGCTGTGTTATTGGAGAGAAATTAATAGATCCCTACGGTTGTGTCTTGGGGATTCTCTACCTTATTAGTGAAGAAGGGGATGGATATAGTCCTTCCACTGACACATTGAAAAGGCTGTCTGCAAACTATCAACCAATTCATCTCTCTGATTCACTCTCTCATTATTTCTCTCTATCGCTTTCTAACTTCATCTCCAGTAAGCAAGTACTTGCACTTCACCAACCCTCCCTCTCCTTTTCTCTCTTACTTACTCACTCCTCTCTTCTTCTTTCCCTTTCACAAACCCATGTTTGTTCCCCATCTATAATCTTCAACACACCATTCCCTGAGCAGAGATGCATGCCAGAAATGGAGACAAAAAGGTTATGATACAAGCCAGGTTGTGTTGGCAGAGCTTCTTACCTGCATGTAGGATTCAATCAATTTGTTTTCTGTGTGGAGAGAGAGGATAGGGGTTATTAGGACCATTCAGGCTTTCTCTCACCACAGCTCGACTGCCTTCTCTTGCTGGTTGTATTTGAGTGCCAGGATGTGTTAGTATCTCATAATTACACCTCTAGATTTATTGATTTGTGTGTGTGGCTGCATTCTAGTAGCATCATTAAAGCACAGTACCGATGGCATTGTGGTTATATTTTTGCATTGTTCTGGCATTTGATATCAGAGTGGAGAGATTGTTGAGAGACACAGAACACAAAGTTATGTTGCTTTCCACCCAGACCAGGGCTTATTTGTCAGTATGAGTACATGACACAATATTTTCAATGCACAGCTCTTTAAAAAAACGGCTAATATAGCATTACATAGATCTGTGGAGGAAAAAAACATTTGCACAACCACTGACCTCTGCATAAATTGACATTTTAAAACCATGTAAAGAAACAAATTAAGCACTCTGCTGTACTTCAAGGTTAAGCATGTTACATTTCACATCCTGGATGACCCAACTCATCACAGTGGTGCTTGTTTTATACTAGCTATGGCCGTCACAGGGAAAGTTACATAAGTCCAGTTCATTCCAGTTCAGGTGATTGCTGTCAGCTGTACACAGTGGGACGCAGACAGAGATTGTCTGGCTGCCATCTTCGACAGATACGATCGGCTCACACACACACAAACACACACACACATACACACACATACATGTTGCAAGTACACACTTTGAAATGCGTGTTTTCTGAATGTACCAGCTCAAGGCGAACGCTCAGGCTTTCAGAAAACGCCTTGTACATGGTCTGCCGTGCTTGCCATCTCCTTCACCCTCCGCCACACGTGTACACACACACACACACACAGGCTCGTACAGCCACAGAGAGACTCCCACGCAGGTCGGCAGTGTACGTGTGCAGTCTACAGATTACACACAGGGAACTCAGCAGGAGAGGAGATTGGGGGGTGGGGGGTTGAGTTGGAGAAGAGAGCGGAGACTGAGCAGAGGAGAGTTTTACTACCCAGCACACGCACTCCGTCTGCTCTGTATGATAATGTGAGAGTGCAGGAACGGCAGAGTTGAAACCAGGACAACACACAGTCATACTCACCACACACACACTGAAGACCACAGGTTTACTGCATGTGTTGCAACTATACACAGAGACACACACACACTTTCGAGTGCATTAAACGGTTAGCTGTTACAATCATGTAGCTTTTTCCAAGGTCGTGAGATTTTTTGTGTCTTTTGATGGAAATGAATATGGAGAGCTCTTTTCATCTGAGAAGTAATGATGAGAACCTTCCTCCTGAGCTGTGGAGGAGGTTCAGAAATTGTAGCAAAAAAAAAAAAAAAATTAAATGGCACACAAATGTGTAAGCAATTTGTTTATGGAGCTCGTTGACACTCCTAAATTCATCTTGTTTAACATGCATGCATAGCATTTCCATTTTTAAAACAAAGGATTAAACGGGAGTGGAGCAACAGAATGCGAATAGCGTCAGGTTGTGCTATTATTTTGTTTCACTGGCACAGCATTATCTCCTTTATGCTATCTTTACCAACCCTGTCGCTCTCTGTGTCTGTGTCCTACACTGTGCACTGCTCTGTTTTTTGGCTGGACCGCAGAGGGCCAGACCTATGGGTTGCTCTGTGACTGAGTGAGTGAGTGAATAAGTAAGTAAGTGATGAAGTTGCAGGATTGGTCAGTCGAGTGTAGGAGTGGCTATGTCATCAGGGGGCGTTGCTCTCTCCTCGCGCAGCACCGATGGCGTGTGTGTCTGAGTTCAGTGCGACTCTGAGCAGCCGGTTGTTTCTGTCCACTCTCTC
>JBBPCS010000480.1:4218236-4228882 GCA_037974645.1 Hollardia meadi | reverse complement strand
TGTGTGTGTGTGTGTGTGTGTGTGTGTGTGTGTGTGTGTGTGTGTGTGTGTGTGTGTGTGTGTGTGTGTTTGCGCGCGCGTGTGTGTGTGTGTGTGTGAGCGTGTGTGTGTGTAGGTAGCTCTTTACAACCCTGAGGCCGAAGGCAGTGAGAGTCCTGGGAGTCTGGGCGGCAGCCTGAGCAACAGTCTTTCAGAGCAGAGTTTGGTGTCCATCAACCTTAACAACCTGAACACCGCCGGCAGCAACGTGCACAGCTACACACCAGTAAGACCTCCTCTTTATTTTGGGTGACAGTCTAATGATCACTGCAGAAGAATATCTCTTCTCTTATGTCTGTCTCCACAAGGTCACAGGGACTAATGAAATGGCACATAATAGGCCACAGCCGACCTGACGCTGCTGCGGCGCAGACTTGGTCTTGTCTCACAGTGCTTTCTACCACTTTTTTCTCTGTATTTTATTTATCTTAAACTCTGCAAATTTGAAACTACCAGCATTCAAACTGAAAGTGATCTTTATTATATGTTCTGTGCTCACTTGATTCTGACATAATCTGGATGATTCAGACACTCTCTGTCAGTACAGAAGGTGGCTGCTGTACCCTTAGCAGACTGAGGAGTGGTCACCAGCTGACGATATATACGCTACAGTACATTGAGGAACTCCCATTTTCTGTTTGATGGTCAGACTTTGCAAGCAAATATATTTTCAGTGGTCGTTTGCAGAGCACATTCAGTGTGCTTAGACATGTACAATATCATTAGAGTTAAGTGGGTGGCACCAACAGACACATTCTTTTTGTAGCCTGCAAAAAATCATCCATTTCCGTCATGCTCACCTACTAAATAATTAAAAAATTGTTGCTAAGCAGCCCATTTTATTGCTGTTGTTTTACTTTGACATGCATCAAACAAGCAGTGTAAAGGGCAGTTTCAGTCAGTGTTTCCCATATAGAGAATTTATCCATAAAGATTTCTGTATTTATCTTTTGTTCTTTTCAGGGGTGTGGAAATGCAATTGAAAGTGCAGATTGATTGAAAACTATGTTGCTTGTTGTTGCTTGTTGCATTAATATGCACTGATTATTTAGCCTGTGAATTGAATTTTGTTTTGCAGCCGGCTATCAATACTGTTTGCAGCACCTCACACCCCTCCGAGTCAGCCAGCACAAATAAATTTTAGACTTGTAGGAATTGCTATTATGCTTTGATAGAAGTGCAAAAATAACACAGCAGGAAACATCAGAGTCATCCTTTTGTGTTCACAGTTCACCTTTACCGTCTCTGATGCATATAAATGATGTGTGACCACTCATAACCAAATTTAAGGGGCAAAATTTTATTACCAACCAATTAAACACTTAGATTGTGTTGTCTCTGTGCCATTTACCACACTCACATACAGTGAGGTTTATTTAAATCAAGGCCATCCTCTGTCTTCTGCTGTTATGGTGCCTACGGTCTTGGCCGGCGTAAAGTACACCCCAGACTTGGCAGGCAACAGATACACTAAGACATATTTGGACCAATTTTACGCTGACTGATGATTCCTCATCCTTTATAAATCAAGGTCCTTTGGCCATTTGAATTGATTAGTCCCAACCAGTGTGTGTGTGTGAGATGATAATACTAATAAGTTGCCTTTTTATGAAGGAGGGACAAGGTTGGCCAGCCCTTCTTTCAGGTTCTAAACTATCCCATGCTGAGTGATTTCGATTTGGAACAGATATTTAATTGAAACAAGGAACAGTTTATTGAGAAGATGTAGAAAATGTGACTCGAGCAGGAATCCTGGTTATCTGCTATCATAAAATACTTTTTACACTAGAAGCAAACTGTTCCAGGGTTCGATTGGAAGCAAGCCGAAACTCAACCCTTTCTCTGCGATGTAGCTGACCTAGATTGCCATGAAAGGCATTTTGTCCCGCATCCGAGTGTGATTGCTGTATGTTCACATATGTCCAAACGAACCAATCTTTGGGGGGAAACGCTCTCGGTTTTGAAACTGCTTCAAAGGAGATGGATGCGAAAACACCCCAAGAAATTGCCTTGTTACACACTACATTCAAATTTAATAGCAACAAAAGTCTAAACTAAAAATGTCTTGGTTCGTCCTTCCGCTCTTCCTACAACCCCCTCTTGTTCAGTCAAAATAAATCCTTTTTTTGACTGAGCTACATGTGAAAATAATCTAATCTACGCTGCTCACATGCTGGTGATGACTCACCTTCCTTTCGGCCGTGTTGCGCATTACACCTCTTCTGTCCCAGTCTGTCGTTTTCATCGTCCCCGGAGTCTTTGTGGGAGCTGCTGTAAATGTATCCCCTGTCGTCAAACTGACCGACAGAAGCTGTGAGGCTACTACTGAACCCAGATGAGCTGACACCTGGTGTAAATACCAGCTCTCCCACCGTGATCTTAAGTCACCGTCCAGGACTCCAGTCAGTTAATAGGGCCACGAGCTGCTAACTGGGCTAACTAGCTAACAGCAACTAGTAACTACAGCCATCATGTGAACACCTATAAATATAAATCATTTACCTTTAATGTAAGTTTATTATTTGAAATATTTAACAAGCTGCATGATGGCTTGAAATTTCAATTGCATGAAATTTCCCTTTTAAGTTGGGCTCAGCCAGTCTGTCAGGCACTTTGCCCCAGACCAAGATCTCTCAACAGTTGCAGGCGAGATTCCCCATAAATTGGAAATGCATACATATTCATGGTCCCAAGAGGATAAATGTTTATTATTGTGGTGACTCCCCAATTATTCCTCTAGCGCCACAAAATTTGTTTTGAATATTCACGGTCTAAATGTTTTTAATGTCCCCATGACTTTTCTTGTAGGGCATCCATCAGGCCAAAACCACCATTTGTACACAAGAAACATCCATTATCTAAAGATCAGTTGTCATAACATATAACTAGCACATTTATGCTCTCTCTGAGCCTTTCCTTTCGTAATTTAAGTATATTCATGCTCCCAGGGATGAAGCAATAATCTCTTGAAATGTTGCTATTTCTTTGTGTCTATTTTGTTCAACATATTTTAATCATTTCTCCACACTGCTGCGACAGTTTGATTTTTCCATTGTGGCCATTACAGTTCTGTTCACTAATGTAATTATGGGGACTTTTGATAGACTTCAAAATGTTAAAATGTTTGTGCCTGTCCTTTTAAACTAAATACACTACAATTTTAAAGGTCAGTCTTGATCCAGAAACATTTGGCCCAAAATTACAGGAGCACTGAAAAACACCAACTCTTCATTATTTTTCCCTTGTAACAGCTGGTCACCTTTTTACCGTCAATCACTTTTCCCCACTCACCTCCCACCTGCATTAGCAAAGGTCAGCGCAATCTCATCTCGTTAACCTCTCATTTCTCGAGGCCATCTTTTGTTTTCCTCCTGCATGCATCACCTCCCCCCACCCGCCCCTCCTCCTCCTCATCTGTGGTCTCGTCCAGTGGGATCAGAGTTAGTTCTGCCTCATTACCTAGCGCAGGTGATACCCTCCTAACTGATGGTGATTACTGGTGGCATCACTGATAGAGATCTCAAAGACACCAAGGAAGTTGATGGAAAAGCTGCCATTATTGGGCGGAAGATGTGTCGGGGAAGTGTGGTGCAAAAGTTGGCTTCCATTTGCAGAGGTGCACTGATCACAGCATGTTGTTTGCGTTTGCTGGTTGGATGGTGAGGAAGAGGACAGATGGGATGAGACGATAGCGGGTAAAGGGAGAAGTATTAGAAGTATTTTGTTTTTGTGTGTTTATATGAAAGGAAATGAGTGCCAGTGCGAAATTTCCTTTTAATTGCATGAAATTGAATTTGGTATGATCATCGTAGTGCATGACCAAATTGAAAAAAAGATTTGTAGAAAGAATTAATTTGAAAATTTAATTTGAATATCACAATTGGAAAATAAATAAAATTTCCTGAAACTGAATATTATTATTAAATTTGGCTTTTTATCTACTTTACAATGCAGCTCTCCTAGTTGAAATTCAGGTCTTTCAATTTAAATTGAGCTGCTGAAAAAAACACATTGTGTTCCTGAGTGTTGACTGACAGGTGGTGGCCCACTCCATTGCCAGGCAACCAGGCCATGTTGTTTGTTCTCCTACAATGGAGGATATTTTTCTTTATTTTTTTTTTTGCATTTTTTGGTCCTTCATGCAAAATGCTGGTTTACAAAACTGCTGTCATCACCTGTAGTAACTTAAGATTGTGTAGTAATTAAGATTACGCTATTTTCCTTTAGAATTGAGCCTCAGTGTAGTTCAGACAAGCACAGAAGTTGTTACGGTCACATGTTCCGTATACTATCCAATCGTACTGTATATGTATATGTCCTCTCTTAACACCAGAGTACATATAAACATTTGGACAAACATCACATCATCACCACTAACTACTAACAAAATGCACAACCTCCTCCTGTATTAGCATTTATGTGTTTCTCATGCATTTTCAATATAATGTACCGTATGTTCATTAAATGTTGTATATCTCTGGTTCAGTCAGGGCAGAGATTTATTTCAATCCGTCTTTTGAGTGGAGCCACTTCACCAAACTAAAATGTGTATTATTGAATCGAATGATGAAAACCTTGATTTGAGTGTCATAACTGAACACGATCTACCAGGAATGTGCACTTAGCCATGTTTTATTTGCCAGTGTGGTTGTTGTTGCATCTTGATGTGGTGAAACCTGCACCAGCATCAACTTTTGTTTGATTTTGTTTGACTGTCAGCAGCTTACACTTTTAGCTGCAGTGTGAATTTAGTCTTTGGTGTATTTTGCTGAAACCAATATCTTCATTGATTTCCCCTCTTCATCTCTGTGTACCTCTCACAGTTTTTCTGTATTCTTTACTCCTCTCTGTATGTCTTGAAGGTGAGTAGCCACTCAGAGTCTTCGTCCCAGTCCCTGAGCCTTCAGCAGCCCACCCAGCAGCCGCAGCCGCCGCCTCCCCCTCCTCCCCCACAGCCACAGTACGGTTTGCCCGTCCCCGAGTTGCGGGACAAGCAGCTCTGCTTCTCGGACTTTGAGGACCTCAGCGCTTCTTTCCGCAGTCTTTACAAATGTGTGTTTGAGCAGTCATTCTCACAGCAAGGTGGGTGTCGACCATCATTTTGTATGTGGATTATCTGTTCATGTGTGTCTGTGCAGCATCTTAATTGACACGTGTTCATAGGAAAAACAAAACTTGTAAACCTCTATGTCAGGCTTCATGCAAATAATTAACTGTCAAGCTTAAGCTCCTAATGAAATGGCACATAATTTAACATTGCCTTCATAGCAGTAAAGGCATTCTGGTATTAACCTCTACCACACACTACTTCTATTCTATTGTATTTTAATAAACAAAACAATCTGTTGTTCCGCATATCTGCATTTTACGGCTCGCTCAGTCAAATGAGTAAAGGCAATTAAGAGGAAGAATTCAACAGAAGGAGAAAAACAAAACTCACAAACACATCTGCAGTCGAGCAGAGCAAAGGGTTCTGCAGCTTTGATAGCAGCTAATTAGATTGGTTCTTAAGTTTGTGTAGCATCTTGCTAATTGCTTCCTGAAGCTTTCAGGTCACCAGGCGTCCGCCTTCTTGGACCCCCCACCATTCCACCACGCTCCTATCACCTTCCCTCTCCCGCTTTCTTCTCCCCATACACATCTACATGTGCGTTCTGTAGTCGAGGAGATTGATGCGCTTGGTTGACTCTGCACCACTGCTGACTGGATTTACCCTCTGACAAGGTCCCCTTCAATTTGTGGACAGGGTGCACGCACGGAAAAGATAAGACAATGAGAATACTAGTTGGGAGGGGAGGGAGTTTGACACAGAGACTTAAAAAGAAAATGAAGAAGAAAATGGATTCAGCGGACCCTTAAGTGTGAGGCTTAGCAGGAAACAGTGTCAGCAGTCATTGTATTTGAGAGTTTGAGTCATAGTGAGTCAGCCGGACAGTGAGGCTCTTTGTCTCCCCTGAAAAACCACAGCGAGTTCAAGACCACACACCAAACTGAGTCTGGTGGTGTGGCTTTCATTTTCTGACAGATCTTCATCCTCATGAATTACAGGTCAGACAAAAAAGACGAAATGAACATTTAATGGATAAATTATGGTATGAAATCATAAGTTGAAGCAACATGCAAACTCATTTTTAAATTTAGCTGTAACCATAATCTACTTTCTACTATGTCGCATTAAAATTAAAGGGACTTAAATGACAGGGGGCATGTTTCAATTCAAGCCATAACAACTTTATTTGACCCTGTAAGACATGGCAGCTCTCACAACACCCGTACAATAAACCGGGAGGGGAAAACACAACTAAGACAGTTGAAAACGGTGCACAGCCCTCCACTAAAGCAGTGATCAGACACATGGCAGAGAGAATAAAATAAGTGGAATAAAAGATACTTTAACAAGCAGGTAAAGCTCAATGACTCCCTGATGGCAGGAGTTAAAATTCACAACGATGTGTTCAGATGTGTTCACTATGCTCATCGATTTCCTTCTGATTTGTTAGCCACAAAAAGAACTTAAGTCCCTCTGTGTCACTCCACTGATCCTCGAAGAGGTCTTAGCAGTAATGTTCAGCCAGATAAGCAATGAAACGATAGATGAAGGCAAAGGTACAAATTTTCAACAAAAGATCAAGAGAAAAAGGAATTAAATTTCTGACGACAGTGCACTCTTCTGGCCACACTGAAATATCATCTACGTGTTTATATTCAACCTTAATTGATTGTTAAAAACTGTAACAGTACTCATTTACATTAAACTTAAATTATATATTTTGTTTAAATGTTGTAGTACAGCACAGAAGCAGGAAGAGCACAAACATGGTCCAACTCCATGCCCGAAGAAAAGACAATAATGCGTCATTGTCTGAAAATCTAACAAGGTAGCTGCCTATTTTACAGTTTCTGCAGCTGTCGGTATCCATGATTACAAGTAAAGCAGATGAAACACGCTCTTGGGATGAACCCATTCAGAAAACAGCCACTGACAAGAATTTTCTGCTGTCTCTCAGGAAATCAAAAAATCGCAAAACACGTCGGTAAGAGAGACGAGGTTTGCGTTTGTGCGTCAGAAAAAGAGAATTTCATAAGAAATGCTACTGGACTGGAATCATTACATTTTTTATGGTTGCTTATTTTTGGAAACAATACCACAATGGAAGATGACAAGGTTATGGTAATTATTTGGCTGGAGCTGAAACTGAAACTCTGAAAGAAAAGAAGAGAATCTTAGTCCGATCTGCACATGGTGTAATGTTCGCCCAGTCATCCTCGAACTGTTCTGTCAGTTTTGTGGTTAATAAAGGACATGGGGTTATTTTTTTCTGTCTGAAGGTCAAAACTTTAATAGTACAAGACCACTTAATTTCTACACAATTTATTAGCGCTGTTAATTTCATCCTGCACTTCTCTCGAGATCGCTTGACCTTCTTCTATCTCCTTTGAGAAAGTGTTTTTATTATTTTTATTCTGAGCACTGTTTAGTTACCCTTGGTTTGATAATTGGGGAAAAAAAAGATTTATAAGCACCAGGAACTCATCATAAAATACATCAGTGTTAGCAACAGGTCACAAACTGGTCTTTGCCAAAAATTTAACTTTTGAGAGCCCATTTGACGATCGGTGACATGAGTCAGTGTAAATATATGTGGAAAAATCACAACCTTACATTCACACCAGCCATCCAGTTTATCTTTTTTCATTAGTTTAGTTATTTTTGGTTGTTTCCTTGTTTGTTGTCATCCGCTGTGGTATTTTAATGTTTTGTCTATATTTCCCCACCGGCAGGTTTGATGGGTATGGCCGGTGATTCCAGCCAGCAGGCCCGGACTGCCTGCTCCTATCAGCACTCTCCTGGTGCGGCAAGTGGTGGCGGTGGCGGCGGCGGCCACCACCACCACCACAACCACGGTCAGGCATCGCACCACCCCCACCACCCTCAGCAGCACCTTTCCCCTCACTCCGCCCACAGCCAGCACCAGGCGCACAGTCAGCATAGCCAGCACCCTGCTCATTCCCAGCAGCACTCGTCTCTCTCTCACCAGAGTCACACTGGACAGACCTGCCCCTCAACAGGTGAGAACAGAGTCGCCAGAGTGCCCCCAAATGAGTCCCCTAAAAGCAATATGACAGTTCTCACAGGGATTGTCTACCTTCTCCACAAAGAAACACTTATCAGAATAATGTAAAAGATGCTTTAGTCATATAAACATTCTTCACATAAAGAATTAAAATTTCCACTTTAAAGTTTTCTTTATGGACGCGGGAGACCCCTCCTGAGTTATTTATCAGTACTCTAGGATACAGTTTTGCCCATTAGTTCTGTAATATTTTAACGTCTTTAAGGAGAAACTAGGTTGTCGCCAGGAGTTTGGTATGAATGATTACATTACAGAAGCCTTGGTTGATAAGGTTATTCACATCATACAAGCAGTCATGTGGGGAAAACCCTCAACATCAGCCTCCTAGTTTAATTAGTTAAGTAGGAGATATGGAGGAATTTTGATGGACATTAAATCACCCATTTGCGGAAAGAACTTTAGAAGTGTCCACATATTAATGCCAAAATGGCTCCAAAGTTACCGTCACTGGCAGTTAAAATCCACTCATACCACCGATGCAGCTATCTAAAAAGAGGCTGTATAACATGTTAACAAACTGCTACAAATATGTAGCAAATTTAACGTACACTTCAATTTATCTGGTGTGGCTACAGGGCTTGACGTGAACCATCTTCATATAGTGTGGAGGTTTAATGCTCCCAAGATGTTTCCATGTTTTTCCCACTCTGGTGCTGTGGTGTGAATGCAGCATTAGGAGAAGCCTGCAGCAGAGGCTATGACACCAGAGTAAAAGCATATTTAGAGTATTATTCAAACTGCCAAATATTAACAGGGTTAATCTCCTCAACCTGCCGGTAGCAGTGCAGGTACCTGTTTCTACCCAGAGTCCTCTCTGGGACTTGAGTACTTGATTTTTCTGCCTCATGTTCTTCTACCTTCCTTTTTTTAATCACCAGAAATTCAAAGTACTCTATCAGTACTATCAGTCAGCTTACAGTGTTTATAAGAAAAAATGAAGAGACTAAAAAGAAATGAACCATACTTTTAGTTTGGAAGCCTTGATTCCCAATATAACATTTTCCGTACTCTGCTGCATCTTTTTACTAATTCTTGTTAAAGGCCACACAGTATAGTTTTGTTTCATATATATTGATGCTTTACAGCACCAAACAATGGTTCTCTTCTCCTCACTCTCAAAGCCACATTGGTGTAAATGCAATTCACCCCAACACACAAGAATAGGTTTGCTCTGCACAGACTCATTGCATTTATGTTATACTCTTTTCCTGTATAAGGTCCCAGAGCATTTGATATTATGAGGCTGGGCTGATATAGACTGGCATCTCCAAAGCTTCACTGAGGCTTTTCCTGCTCACATTCCCAGTCTTTGTTTTTTTTTTTAATCTTTGTGTCTCTGCAACACAGCTCTCAGGCCAAAAGAGGGTCTATTTATCTAGGTTAGTATTCCCCTCAACCAAGCTGAGGATGAATGAAAGCAATCCCTCTGTCTTTGATCCACAAACCCAGAATGTATTGTTGTTTAGTTTGTGGTGGTGAAGGCGGTGAAAAACATCTTTTTTTCTTTTTTTTTCAAAAGCAGAGCTGTGGCTGAAATTTTTCTGCGTGAAGTCACACCACCTTGTGGTTGACGGCAGAGACAAATTTCACATTTTAATCTGGATCAGTTGAGATCATTTAACACTGTCACACTGATCGCACTCATGATGTCACCCTTGTGTTTATTTTAGTGTTGAATTAGTTAATAGAAACTTTAATAACTGATAAATTGTTTCAGTAATGTATCGAGATAAACGGCCAAATATTAATGGGTTCTAATTTCTCAATGTGAAACTTTGCTGCTTTTTTTATATAGTTGTAAATATAATAAAGTAATATATATTTTGGACTGTCAGACAAAACACTTTGAAGATGTCACCTTGGGCTGTGAGAAATTGAAATGTACATGATCAACAATTTCCAACATTTTACAGACCAATTGACTGATCGATTAATTGACAAGTGTGTGTGTGTGTGCGTGTGTGCGTGCGTGCGTGCGCTCCCTCCCAGGCATGTCATCAGACTGGTACCCCAACCTGGACTGGTTGAAGGAGAGCTGCCGCATTGCTACCAGCTACAACTGGGCGGACGTAGACCTCTCCCCATTTCAAGGTAACACACATATTGTACACACACACACACACACACACACACTGGTACCATCAGGGTGGACAGCATCTGAAATGAACATTGATAAAGCAAGCTGTCTACCGCAGCCTGTTTCAACGCAGCGAGAATTGATCAAATGCTTGTGATGCAGATCAGTTACTTTGATTAAACCATTATGATTCCTCTCTGCTCTTTCATAAACACTCGCCCTTGAGGCACAGTATTATAATATCCAGTGCCGTAATAGTCCTGGTCTAATAAAAGTCATTATCCTGCATCTGAGAGGTTGCCAATCTCTCTCTTTCTCTTACACACACACACACATACACACACACACACACACACACACACACACACACACACACACACACACACACACACACA
>JBBPCS010000480.1:4199698-4211155 GCA_037974645.1 Hollardia meadi | reverse complement strand
ACACACACACACACACACACACACACACACACACACACACACACACATACACACACACACACTCCCTTCTCTCTCCTGCTGTGTGCCAGTCCCTCTCTCTCACTCTCTCTCCATTTCCTCAAAGTGGCCAGAGCTCCTCTCTTCTCTCTTATCCTCTTTATATCCCTCCACCACTTTTTCTCCCTCCTCCCGCTGTGAGAGCGACCAGTCCCAGCTCTGCCCTGCTCGTCTTCACCTCCGCAAGTGAAAAGGATCCACAGGCCTGCAACTTTTCCCAAACTTTTCCTGAAGACTTTATTTTCGTTCTTGACCCCTTTTTATTCCCGGTCCTTAACCCTTCCTCTCCGGAGAGGCTGGTCAGTGTGTGCCTGGCGTGTGCGAGGCAGTGTGTGAGGCCTCTGGTGTCGTGCTCTTTGCCCTGAGGGAGTCCCTAAAGGTTTTGACTGAAGTAGAGACGTTTTCACCACGATGAATGTTCAGCTGCTGCTACTGTTGGCCCTGGTTGGCCCTTTCTGCGCCTTCACACATGCAAGTAAGTGAACTCTCTGCTATCACCGTCCTGCTATTAGCACACTGCGTCCCCTCTGTCCCTCTGCCTCCATGTGCCCACACCACTCTTTGTCTGCTTTTAATCCCTGCTGATGGAACAATAACTCTCTGGAGGCCAGTTGCAGAGGGTAGAATAAATTCAATTTTAATGTGTGCATCCATCAACTAATTATTTCAGGTCTGAAGTTCAAACAATTTTAAACACTTTTCATGTTTTAAAAAAAAAAATGTTTTTACTGTTAAATCATCACTGAAATCTGCTTATATGTTCCACTGTAGCGGAGAATCCCCCTGATGGAAAAGCAAACTTTGGCTGAAGATGTTAATTTAACAAAGAGGGGGGTGGACTCAAATGGATATTCTGTGTCAATTCTAGCAGATAACCTCCCACAGTCCCACTGTCTTTATCTCTCATTTTCACACTACCCCTGAGCTCTGGACAGGAGGAAAAGTTTGATTAGCAGACATGAGGAAGGAGGGAGAAATGTGATGTAATAGCAGGAGCTCTACTGCCTCGTGTCTGTAAATTTCTGGCACTGGCAAAGCGAGGAAAGGAATATCCTTTGGACGGCTCCCAAAATGGTGCTCATAGACAGGGAGGGAAAGGTTGGGGGGGCAGGGGGGGGGGGTACTCTGTAACATACACCATGCACATTTATCTGAAAGCTAATCCGTGGCCCCTCTCATTTTACTCCTGATACTCTCATTTCTCTCTCCGTGCAACTACTTTCTTCTTTGTTTTTGCATCTCTTTGCCTCTCCCTGTATGTTTGTATGTATTTTCCCTTTCTTCCTTTCTTTCTGCTTCCTTCCTTTGCCTTGACCTGCAGTATTTGCCCAGAGGAAGCAGGCAGGCATGGGGGGTGTGGCTGAGGCCTGAGGGAACTGTAGGGCAGGGTAGGGCTGGTTTGCGTGTGAGTATTAATAGAGAGAGGCTCTATATTTAAGAGGGTCATATGGACGAGAGAGGAGCAAGGGACAGACAGAAGAGAGAGAGAGAGAGAGCACCCCATACGTGATGAGCTTTAAGAGGCACCCCACCCTCTTTTACTCGCATGTTGTTAGACCATGCACCGTGCCGCCCCTTGGCATTTACCCATCTTTGGTGGGTTACCAAACTTTACCACTTATACCCCCCTCCTCCCCCCAGTCTCTTAACAGTCCTTTCTTCAACTCTCTGCCCCCTTTCCTTGTTGCAGCTCGATGAGCCTGGACCCCGGGGGGACAGGGTTGGTGTGGACACGGGGGTAGCAGACAGAGAGGGGCTGAGTCTATTTTTACACGACAACCTTTACCGGTTGGAGACAACGTTCCGGCCTCATTTCCATGGAGGTCCACTCTGAAAAAGTCCTTAAACTTTCAGAATGATTCTTGTCTCAGTTTTCAAAAAAAAAAGGGGGGGAAACAAAGCTCGTTTCTCATCTACACTTCACAGACAGAGTCTTTTAACTCCCTCGTGGCTGTTCACTTAACTAACAAACCCCATTTATCCTGTAAAACCTTCCACCTCCGCCCTCACACTGCTGCCCCCACCCCCTCCTCCTTAATGAGTTTTGTCTGCCTCTCTAGCCCAATAACATCCCCGTCACATCTGGCTGCTGAAGGGAGAGGTCAATGCCCTTTGTCCATGCCTGCTGCTAGAAATGACTCAAACATGAGACACACGCGGTAGACACCGTGACAAAGGAGCACTTCTCACGCCAACTGAGTATCATTCTGAGAAGAAAAACTTTTTTTGCAAAGGAAAGAAACATCTGTTTATGAAAAAGGAGCATCAGGCCAGTTTTGGCAGCGACCAAGCCCTCACTGACTGAGCCTGTAGCAGTGCAGAGGGGTTTTTTTTGTTTTGTTTTTTGAGTGTGTATGTCTCCTCTGTGAATACTGACACAAATGTCTCATGTCTCTCGCACCTACGTGTGCTTTAGGGTGAGACATGGTGCAAGAGAAAGTAAGGAAAAAAAATAGAGCTGCTGACTAAGGAACACTTATGCAACAGAGTGGGTGTTTTATGATGTGGGAGTTGGATTTGAAGGTTAGAAGATTCGAAATACGTTAAGAGGCTTGTTTGATAAAATTGTCTGTCAGGAGCGTTGCTCTTATCTGGGGGTGTTTAGTTTGAAAGAAAATAGAAGGATTAGAGGAATGCCACAACATGATCTATTTGTTTTGTCCTTTCCACAGTGGTTGCAGTTCATGTCATCCCTGCTCTGATTCATTACATTTTAGGAATTTAAACAGACCTGTTAGGCCGAAGAGTAAAGGCCCATTTTAGCAAGGTTGGCAATGGTCCATATGGGACCTGCTGCATGTCATCCTATCTAAGACCAGCAACGCTGAATGCGCTCAATGTGTTGCATTTATGATAAGAGTCTCCTGCATAACATCTCCCCTCTGCACTGCATGGCACTCCCCAGTATCTCCACAGCTGATTCATACTGGGTGAGCGGGGGAGAAGACGGGCAGGGCGCTTATCTCTCACATTTCCCTCCTCCAGCGCTGCAAAAACATTCCTGGGCTCCAAAGGTGGACACTCTCACACTCCCTCACGCCGTCTGCAAAGACCCTTTTCCTCCTACACAAGCCTGTGAATTAGCAGCTCTCTAACACACAGTGACAGCTGATTATGGTCGTAATGGATGGAAGCTGCTATTCTCCCCTGTCCTGTCTCTCACTGTATATAGTTGTGTTCCTCCCTCACTCCTTCACTCTTTCTGGAGGTTTAATTTATACCATGCAGAAGTACCTATTACTAACTTACTAACCTATTTTTTTACAGACTGTCCTTCCTGCTTGTTTTCTACTTGTTGCATTGTTTTTGTGTCATGGTTGTCCACAAACTTTTGTCTTTGTCTTTGACATTATTAGTAAAGTGAAAGTGAGTAAATATGATTTCATAATGCCCAGTCATTGGCTGAAACAGTAATAGGTTTACATCCACACACTCATTCAGATAGAAACTCACTGGCACCCGTTTGTTAATTGGCTGGATGATTTCAGACTGTTTAATGCGAGAGAGCATGTCTGGTCAAAATGATGATGATGATGATGTCGTGGGTAAAATGACCTGGGTGTACTACCGAAAATCTGGAATAATAAGGACAACGCCACAGTTACATAAACGTTTCTCAGTCTAGGCCTGAGAGAATGAAAAAGAAACTGGAACTTCTTCCAACTCTGCTGCGTTTATACTTAATGAGGGGTGCATGGAGCTGAGTTTCCACTTAAGCTCTGAGCTTTCAATATGTCTGGTCATCATTAGACACATGAGAAGCATGAGTGTCGTGCGACCCAGACTGAAACCCTGGTGTTGGTGGCAATCCTTACCAGCATCAGAGGTTCTGGATGTGACCATATGATCAGACGCCCTTGGGGATTTACTTCTATGCTAACCACTACACACAGACACTCTTCTTGCTGTGAGCAAAGACGGCAAACCAGAGACCATGTTCACAATGAAATCCAGCAGCAGAAGGGCCACGGGGCTGCTCCCAGACCGTTCCCTCACAGCTCCCCTCCACCCTTTTGCGTTCTCTTCTGCCCTCACTTTCTCTCTCTCCAGGGATTCAGCCTTTTCAGCAGCAACAAACCTATCCTTAGGGAGTGGCAGGGTCACGGAGAGGAAGACGAACGAGAAGTAGATTAAAAGCCAAAGAGAGAAGAGGATGTAGACCGCAACGGTCTTACTCTGTTACTCACTAATGCAGCTGTATTTAGGATGTCAGCACAGTGGGGAGGAAATACTACTCAGTGCTAATTGTGGGAACTGTACACATAATGAAGCAATTGTTAGAGGAGGTTGAGGGGAGATTACACATAGCGTACGGCCATACTCTGTGAAGCACAAACCATTTTATCATCACTTACAGACGTTCCAAACAAACAGTCTGAGTCGCCTTCAGTACTCTACCGCAGTGGGAACAAATGTTTTGTTATATTTATCCCGCCTGTTGCTAATGAACACGCTAGCCAACACAGGACTAGGAATAACTACACCGGTTGTTAGACAAGTCCAGTCCTCCTATGTTATTTTTACCCTTGTAAAGTATTCTCAATTATTCAAAGTATTTAGAACAATTGGACAAAATGGAGATGGAGAGAGCACGATGTCAGACACTACATTTAGAAAATTCACACAGACTCTTGTTGCTGGTTTCTAGATTAACAAAGTTTTGAGGGAGAAGTAGATTTAAAGGTTTGGGTTTTTTTTCCACAGAGAAGAAGCGATTTCAGGCCAACATCTTGTCAGTGGAAACTTAACTATAGACAGTAATTTCAATGCCACACTGGAATCTACCTCCTTAATTTTGAAGCAGTGCTGTCCAGGCTAAGCTTTCAGTTGTGGCTGCCAGGATGTCGAATGTGGGAAGATGGAGCTAGGGTTATTGGAGGGAAATGATTAGGTAGAATCCAGGCCACTTCATAGTCCAAAACTTGATGAAAGACACAAGGCTAAATACATGTCTTTATACAGTTGCTAAATACAAAATTGGAACCTCCATTTTACTGCAAGCCAGGAGGTCTTTCGAGCTCTGAAAAATAATGTAAATTACTTCAGATTGATGTTGGACGACAAATATATAGAAAATAGAAAAACAAACGTTATAGATGCTCTCAAAATAAATGGCTGACATTTCCTCAAGGTGTTTGGTCTACCATTTCATCAAACCTCATAAGTCTTCCTGAGATTAGATAACTAATTGCAAATCATCCAATTGGGGTGAATCCTCACACGATGGGGCACTGTCCCCGCAGTCCCACCCTTCAATGGCAGCACATGTTAAGTGGCTGAGGGTTAACAAGCCTTCCTGCGCCCTCCACACACAACTACCTCCGCAGGAAATGAGGCGGAGTATTTGGCATGCCAGTATGCCAACACAGAGCCTTAAAGACAGGATGGAGAGGGGGGGGGGGGTGTACATTGAAGGAAGTCACGGGGTGTGGTGGTCATGTTGTCATGGTAGCCATGTGCTGGTGATGGGAGATGATGAGGAAGAGAAAAGGCCATGTCATCATATTATATCGGGGTAATCTAAATATTTACCTTGCTGTCCTTTTCTGTACCCACTGTGACAGACTGTGGGTTTTTTCTGTCCTGCTACTGAATATAACTGGCCAAGAGGCAGAACAATGTTTAAGTACATTCTACTGAATTGTTATGACAAAGGTGGGCAATCATTCAATATTCTAATTCTAATATTCATGGTTAAAGCGAGGCTTACAGGGAACCAATCGAAACGTGGACGGTGTCATTTTTCGTTAGTTACTGTACTGTGCAATATACTGGATGTGCTTCATAATGATAAGTTAAGGCTAAAAAAAAGTAGTCGATTGCCAGTTTAAATTTGGACAAATCTGTCAGTGTCAAATCTGAAACACAAAAATACATTATAGGATTTTTTTTTTTGGTTATATGAAAATACTAAAATAATCACAAGAGAATTTTTAATATCTATATCAAGATAACGATGTGTTAATAATGGTGATATTATTTCAGAAATTGTTTTCAATACTAGGAAATTTCACACTACATTTTACATTACATGCACAGCTACATAACAGCTCCACTGCCACAGAGACAGATTATTTTCCTAGATTTAAACTTGCGTGTGAACCCATCTGTGATCTCTCTCCCCAGGCCCCACAGTTGTCCCTACACACCTTGATGTTGGGATCACTGAGACAATGGAAGCTCCAAAAAACTTTACTGTTGTCACTGGTCGTCCTGCGACAGAACCAGCGGCAGCTCCTGAAGAAGTCGTAACAGAAGCTTTCACAGAAACTTCACCTCCTTTCGCTACAGTCAATACGGAGGAGCCCGTTGTTGAGACAGAAGCCCCTGTTGCTGCTGCCACTGCAAGACCAGAACTCCTTGTGACTGACCCTCCTGCTGTGGAGACCGTAGCCCCGACTGAGGCAGCAGGGGAGGTCCATCCCTCAGTGACGGCAGCCGCCGAGGCAAGGCCAACTGAAGATGTGGTCATTGAGGAAGGCGCAGAGGGTAAGGAATGTGTGGGATGGATGGTGTAAAGGTGGTCAGGTCATTTGGGAGTGTGTCTGTTTGACAGTTTTTAAAAGCCACATGCAGGCCTTAAATCTCTCCAAATTTGACTGTCCTCCCTTCACTGCCCATGTTATTCTTTCTTTCTCAGAGGTTATTGACAGATACAGATATGGCATTTGATTTAAATCCAAGATGCTTTCACTGGTCTATATATAGCAAGACAAATAGTAATATCAAAAGCAAACTGATGTCTGATATGTGGACTCTTCTTGCCTCTCTGGCCCACAGAGGTCCTGAGTTCTGGCCAGGTAGTCGGCATCGTGATTGGTGCCTTGCTGGCAGTGGTCATCGCCATCGCTGTGGTGATTGCTGTGGTGAGGAGGATGGGCAAATACTCGTAAGTACCTCCGCTCTACTAGTAGAATCCAGGTTGAAAGCCGACAGTTACATTAAAGTTGTGCAGTGAGTCATCGCTTCTGGCATCCTCTAAATATGGAGTGAAACAGCATGAGGGTTTAGTCATCACTGACACATCCTGTGATGAAATAACACAGACAGTGATGTAATGGGTCTCGGAGGGAGAGAGTTGTCCTGTGTGAGATAAGATGACTTTGCATGCCAAGTGCAAACTTCCGTAGCTTTTCAACCATAATTGGTCTCTGTTGTTAAACACATTAAAAAGTCGACCTAATCTCACAAGAGTAATAGAGGTTACTGTCATGAGCTGCATGTCTTGCTAATAATGAATATTTCTTGTTTACAGGTCTGCTAAGAACAAAAAACCTGTGAAAAAAGACAGCATTATGTTTTCTGTAAATTTCACTCATTGATTCTTTCAGCTAATTATTTTAACCCCTGGCCCATCATGGCCTTCACTCATGTAAGACATGTAACAGATGCCTCTCCCCAAAAAACACTCACAAAGGTTGATGCCTGTTGCTGCTTTTGCTGACACATGGCCCCATGGCCCAAGGAAGAAAATTGGGAATTCATGGTGACAAGTGGCTCTGTTTGGCCTTGAAATGAGCTTGTTTATTGACTCAGTGTCTGTCTACGTGGCTGATAGCCATCAAGCAGACTGGTTTCATATCAGCAGCTTGATTTGATCCCTGGCAAACAAGAAACCTGTGTTTGTCAGAGGTGGGTTAGCAACACAAAGTCATCAACTTCTGTTTGGTTTTCTAATTATTAATCTTTCTGTGGTCTGTTTAATTATTTGCTGTTTATTTCACAGTACATCGTCTTAAGATCTCTGCTGACATAAGCCTCACTCTAAAAGGGGCAAATGTAGTCCAAAAACTAATCATGTGAACTCCCAAACAACCTGACTTTAAAAAACAAAATGCCTCCCTTTAAAGCTTTTGATAAACACGCCTCTTACCTCAACCTTATTTTGTGTACGTACCCACATCATTTTAATTAAATCCATAAACTAGCGTTTTTCATCAGCCATTTTGGACACTGACATGTCCATGTGCAAGAAAATAATTTTACACAAAGAAATAAAATAAGTCAAACCTCTATTCTATCTACTGTCGATTTAACCCACCTTTTTTAACCACTGACTGACTCTCTCTCTTTTTTATCGCACAGCCCTTGAGGAAAAAGCCGACCAAGCAGCAGGAGCATCCAAAGTTCTGGAAATTCTGAACTACTGAGCTGTGACGTCATTTCCGATCATTAAATCAAGCCCGCTACCAGAACTAATTCATCCAGGACTCTGGACTGTTGCCAAAAAAAAGAGGGGGAGGGAGGCTTGTGTGTGTGTTAATATGTGTACTGTATGTATGTGAGACAAGAGGGGTACATGAGCAAACATTCTCACCTCCCCCCACTACCTCCCTGACACCCCCCCACCCCCACCCCCCAGGAGCCGCTGATATAAAATGCTCAGCCCTCCCCTACTCCCTCAGTGAGAAGAAAACAAAGTGACAACAACAATTTCAGGCCTTTTCAAATACATTTTGTTTAAAAGAGGTAGGGGATTATCAGTCATTTAGGGGTAAATCTCATTTAGATTTGCATGAAAGTTTGAGAGGATATAAAAATGGAAAATACTAACAAAGCTAAAGGAAATTAAACATGCAATGATGGTGGGAGTGGGAGATAAAGACGGAGAAACTGTTTCCACAGGATGTATATACAATGCAAGGGAACTACACACAGTAGTATACAGCTAATAACTTTCTCATATGTTGCAGTTGCATTGGCTAGCATTTGATATTATGGAATAAACCGTACATACAGGTAGCCTCAGGCTAATTGTTGTGGCTAACAGACTTTTAAAGCACCCCTGAGCACCTTTTCTCCCGTAGGCAGAATCCCTGATATGTTGGCCAACTGTATGAAGCACCGTGTGCAGAAGTTGTTTCGACATGACACTCATGATCTCTTAGGGCTAGCATGGGGCTAACAGAAAAAGAAAAGAGGCACCCTCTTTTGCAAGAGTTAACGTGACATTCTGCCCACTTTAACACTGCCATATAAAAACCTAATACATATCTGTGAAATTTAGCAGAAGGGTTTGTGCCACTGTCTCTGGTATTCTCTAGGTAGTTAGGAGCATTTTAACTTTTTGAAGTGCATTTTTAATGTGAACTGACTGTTACATTTTAACTGCCACCCATTCCAAAAAAAAAAAGAAAAGCTTTGTTGACTTCTAGCTTGTTCCTTATAAAGGCTTACACCCAGCTAGTAGTTATTAGACATAGTGATAGAATTGTCTTCTTGACAATGTATTCATAGTACACTCTGTTAATAGTTAGTATTACCAGAACAGCCGTCCAGTCTTTGAATTGAGCTAACCCCAGATTGCATGCACAGGATGACGTTTTATAGTTGCACTTGGTTTTAGTGCACACACAGTGTTAGGCAGCAATGCCCTTTTTTGTTATTTTTTTCAATTGAAAGTGTGCTAAAAGGGTGTACAAAAAAAGTCTCAGCTTCGCTCTGCTTGCTTTAAATATGTGCACTGAATGAGTGATGTAATGTTTAATGAATAGGCTTTAGACACTGCAAATGTTTGCAACGACATGTGTTTGTTTCCTCCCCCTGGTTTGCCACATAGTATCAGTTCTAAGGTGTTAAATTTGTGCCATCTGATTAGTTTGAACCTTTTTAATTTAAATGCAGTGGATTTGTTCATACTGTTTCAATAAAAAACTAAAAACCCTCCACAAGAATATGCCTCTAAAATGCTAACTGAAAGCTTTTTTTTCCTTTTTTTTTGCGCATGGGAAATATCCATGAATGACTTTTTCAAATATCTGTTTATTGTCCCCAGACATTTCCTATCAATTGGATTACGTAGTTACAACGCCTAAAAGTCAACACATTCTTAAGCAGCACTGTATTCAGTCTTGAGTCAGGCCAAAATACTTGTGACAGTTAAAATCTCATGACAATTATTTTCTATTTCCAAGTGCAATCCACACACAGGATTTACCAGTTTCCATGCGGGCAGCATCCAGTCCACTCTGATTGGTCCATTCAAGTAATGCTTCAAATTTTTAAAAAAAACAACAACCTCTTTTCAGCAGCAGGGAGACAAACAGCACCAAATATGGAGTAACATATGGCCTCAGACCGTTGAGTCGGTTGAGCCCTCTGACAGTTAGGTGTGTTTTTTATGTCATGTTGTGCACTTTTTCATACAGTGCTGTTAAACTGAGGCAAGGCTCCAACAGTAGGCTGTGAGCCGCACAGAGATGCTCTGTGTCTGGCTTCCTCTCCTCCGTGTGGTTTTAGGCAACGGCCCAATGCCCACCTCCTCAGCCTCTGCCCCACTGGCGAGCTTCATAACTCTCTTTAGCTCACTCTCTTGCCTCAGACTCCTGGGAACAATGGAGTCTTTTGAGAGGGGCAGATGGAGAGGCTACGGGCCGTGGCTGTGAAGCTGCTTGCCAGCAGCTCCCTCTCTCCCCTTCAGCAAGGGGGGAATTCTGTACGACGCTACAGGGTGGAGTCACTTCCTGGGTGGGCCCAGCATCGATCATGTGCATTTGCACACTCATACTTAGAAACACGTCTAAAAGAGACCTAAGTCACTAACTCTGTGCCCTCTGTGCAGACGAACATATGATAAATTAACATAACATTCTTACTCCAGCAGAATGTCCCAGCAGAAGCAGCAATTTGGACACCCCATAAAAGTGTGTGATTCACAGAGTTTCAGTTGGATTCATGACCCTCTCATATTAAATTGTCTGACTCAAAACTGCCAGCTTATGTCGTGTGCAGGCATGAATATGAAATTACTGTGTGTATGCTCTGCATTTTCACGTGTTTGTGTGTGTCTGGGTTGTAACTGGGTGAGTTATGTACTCTACCTGTAAAAAATATACACAATAGCCTATATGTCCACACGTGAAAGAAATCTCAGTGATGGGATCGTCTTTTAGAATGAACACAAACTTTCCCTCCCCTTTTCCTTGTCTGTAGAGCTGACAGACAGACAGATGAGAAAATATCTGTCTCTCTAAATAAAACCAGACTTGTGTATTTTGATTAACAGAATAACGTGTGTTTACATGTGTTTTTCTCCATGCAGTGGGAACCAGAAATACCAGGTTACTTAAAGATGACTATGAGCTGCCTGTTTGTGATATATTCCACAAAGAAGAAACCTGTGGTCTGAACTGGGAGGAAAACTGTTGGTGCCCACTCAGCAAGTTATAATCCTAACAGTGTAAAGGAAGCACAGATTGTATAACAATAGAGGAATGAGGTTTTTCCAAATGCAGGGCTTAGAATAAACACCAGGCATCGGGCTAATTCTCTTACATTTGCTTTTTGCAGGTGAGGCTGTCTGTTCCTTAAAATCACCTCACTGCAAATGCTTGCTCATGGGGGAAATGTTGGGTCTCTGTATATTAATAATTAATAATTAATAATAAAGAGTGTGGTCTA